>JAJAGP010000794.1:0-67500 GCA_025084515.1 Ancistrus triradiatus | reverse complement strand
CGAGTGTTTATAGCTACAGTCCATCATGCACATCTACAAAAAGGCCAAACCCCAGTGAAATACCGCTCCAGCGCCCCGAGCAGCCCCAAGAGCCCCCGAGCGGCCCCGTCCACCAACTTCATCTCGTACATCTTCACTACAGACCGTACAGAGCAAACATCACACACCTGAGGGAGTCTCCCGGCTTCTGCAAACCTCTCTAAAGCACTACACTCTGGAGATGAGCATGAACTTTAACAAGCACAAACACACTAACACACAAAAGTCAGAGTGCATCCTGACCTGGCTATAACCTGACCAATTCTGAACTCAGATCAATAAGAGACGAGGTCACCGGGAGTTTATCCTCTGAATTACATCAGCAGTTCTGCAAATAATAACACACTCAAAGGTTCAGAGCGGGGCTGGATCATACGGCAGCAACACACCTCAACTTATTTCACATCTATCATTATGAGAGCCATATTTCTAGCAATTGAAAATGACAATTTTATTTAAAACTTTCTTTTTACTTAGAACAGACTTTGGAAAGTGTGTGTGTGTGCAGAACCCTCTGTAAAAGTAACACAGCACTAATAATTATTTTTAAAAATATCATTAAGGGATCAGAACTGTACGAGCTCAACAGAACTTATGAAAAAGAAATAAGTCAGGAACAAAAATTGCTTTGTTTCTCTACAGTGGAGCCAAAAGTCTGAGAGATCTGGTGATAATGGTTCTCTTTGATAATGCAAAATTGTCATTAAAATCATAATCAGCATAATAATTAGAGTGAAAGGTGGAATCCTCAGGGGAAAACATAAATATATTAATTTCAGAATTACTTAGTATTATTTTCTGCTTTCTTAGTACTTGATCAGTCAGAAAAGTGACACAAGGTTTCATCCACTACAACCTGTTCTCCGATCGAGATTTCTAAACTCTATTTTAAAGTTATGGCCCACTAATATACACTCCTGGGCAACACAAAAACTTAAAATCACAATATATGAGTAATAAATTAGAACATGCCCTCCTGAGATCTGTATCATCATTTGCTTGTTGCTAAAATGAACTGTTGGGGTACAAATCTGGAAACAGGGAAATTCTCTTTCATTTTTATAAACAAAGATAATATCATTAAAAAATGTAAATTAGTGTTCGACTGACATGAGTACTTTAATGGCTGGTGCCAATGTTTAGAGAGCAAGGTGACTGATAGCCAATATCACATTTTATTTTGCAACAGATAAAACTAATAGTAATAAATGAGAGACAAAACTGCTGAAGGTATGTTCTGTCTCCTTTCCCTCAGACACGGGTTTGCCCGACTCAGCTGATGGTACCACCAGAACTTGCACCCTGGATATTGTGTGGCATCACTTGTTTAAAGCCCTAAAGCTGCCCTGGCATATACCCGCCTCTTATCTGGTTCAGCCCTGAGTGAAAAGCTGGGTAGTGTTTATTGAATTCACCTGGAGTCTGAATGTAATTTAGTAATAATTAAAACTGATAGAATATGTAACCTATAAGGACTGCCGAGTAATTCAGCTCAAATTAAAAGCCGATCTAATAAACAAACAAATTAAACACGAAGTGAGGCTTGATTTTCTGATTGCAGCTCTGCCGTCTGGATATTCTGCCATGGCACAACCAATTATCACCTGTAAGGCTCTCATTATGTGCCGTACTCAAACATTCCCCGCGGTATTATCCAAACAACGGCGGGAAATCAGCCAGAAAAGAGGTTTGTCCAGTGCAGACGTGGGCTGGGTTTAAAATCCAGATCTATGCATCAGGACGGTTCATTTATGCATGATTAACATGACACAGAATGAGGTTTCCGTCTCCCGATCTAAACGCCGTCGTTGGGAGAGTTAAAGAAAAGAAACTCAGGATTGAGGAGAGTCTGTTTCATTGCTCTGTATCTCCAGACACTTTTGATTGCTCTCATATTTCCAGTCTGAGATTACGATAATAAAACACAAACACGTCGTTACCCATTTTACCGAGGGGGCCAATAATTCTGGAGCTGACTGTCGACACCAGGCTGAAGTGCAGATTAAGGGCGGCCCATGTCAAGATTTCCAAAAAATGAATAAACCAGGAGGATTTTATTCGTACAGCAGCAGCTCTTAATGAGGTGAACGTCCTTGTACGTTTCTCATCCAGTGCATAAATATCTGCAAAAAAAGCATTTTGGATCACGCTGTCATATTTTCCCACCACAAAGTTCATCGAGGTGTCACATCTGATCCATCACTCACTGGAAAAACCAGGCAGCTTCGTCCACACTGCTGGAGAGGTGACTGGCAGCCGTGTCCTAAACCGTTTCATCTCACGCTTCTCTCTGTGCCACTTGCTTTACAGATGAGTCTCTTTGACATGTAAATCATGTAAAATCATCTTACATATTCATAAGAGCTCACGGTGAGAGCGCAGTACAGCAAGGATTACGTGAAACGCGGGTCAAAAACTCACAGGGTTCGAGCACTCACATGAAGTGCCCACGTGTTGCAATGGCGACATGGCACAGAAATTATAAAGAGCATTAATCCACCAGGCAGGGATGTGTACAATCAGCTAAATGAACATCACCTTAGAGAAGGTCGTCACACTCCCATCTAACCTTTATCTAAAACTTATTAGCTCCTGAACCGCTGACAGTTTAGACCTTAAACCTCAGGCTACCAGTTCCAGTCCTCACACTAAACTGTTCTAGAACCATTATAAGATTAAGCTCTATTTCAATTTTTATGTTTAGCTTCTGTGCTTATTAATTAGGTAATTGGGTTTAATTCTTATATAGAACATCTATGTTGTAAGTAGGTTAGGTTTCTTTTTGAGTCTTGGTTTCTCTCAACATTTAGGAAGTTTTTCCTTTCCACTGTCATCCTAGACCCTGCTCTATAGAAATAAAGCTGATTGTTACATTCCCAGTCCTGTTATTTGTCTGTCTGCCTTTTCCTACATCAAAGTCTGCTTCTCTTTGTTTATCCTGTTTTTGCTTATCACCTGTCCATCCATCAGTTTCTATCCACCTGTCTGTCTTTCTGTCAATCCATCTCTGTTTTTTATTTAGTGTCTCCTTCCTGTCACAAAACACGCCATAAGAGTCACGTATTCACTGCGTCATGTAGCCTGAATGCATCGATGTATGCACTGTATGGATACAGCCTGCACAAACCAAGCTAGGGTTCTACCTAAAAGTGCAAGTTCAAAATGAGAACAAACTGCGCCAGGAGAAAACACAGACCCCACCAGCCTCACGGTTTACGTCGTTGGAGGCCGTTTGGCATTAAAAAGCCAAGGCAGCAGCACAAAACACACTCAGCAAACCTTAGAGGAATCATTCTGCTAAAACAAAAAAAACCCTTACGATAAGAAAAAACATATGGCAAGATGTCACTGATTACACTGAGAAAAGACACAACGACAATTCAGATGGGTGAAAGAAAACTTTACTCCAAGATATACACCGCCAAAGTATCGTCAAATTATTGTTTCCGATAAAATCCCAGAAAATATATGAGACATAATTTTTTTGTTGCACACCCCTACAGTTATACAGTATATTAATCCGTTTATCTAGTCTGTCCATCCATCCATCCAATCATCTATCACCTGTACCTGCTGTGCCGGTTAGTGAGTATTAAGCTGTGCGTTTTTGTTTATACTGCTTTCTCTTCTTTGCTGTACAGAACGGAGGGACAGGGTTTTGAGGAATGAGGACGAGTCTTTAGAGAAATACAGAGGAGGACAGAGGGAAGATCAGGCATTCGAGAGAAGCTAATCTAAAAGCACCATCGAAGAACAGAATGACAACTGAGAGCGGGCGATAGCAGAGACAGCGGCAGGATACAATGGGAACATCCGTCAATCAGCGGGCCACCTTCAGGCCAATTCAACACAGGAAGCCCTCGGGACCGTCTCTCAAATGCCAGGCAAGACAAAGCGCTGCCAGACGGGTAGCCCGCTGTGCCACTAACAGCGCCGCTCGATTGGCTTACAGGCTCTGTACAGGTGTACCGGTGTTGTTTTTGTTTTGCTTCATACACTCCTGTCCTGTCTTACATCCATCTGTCCATCCCACAAACCCCCACCGGTCTGCAGTCCAAAAACCAAAAAAAGCCCAAATCCTGGTTAAGCTCTAGATGGATTGCTTTATTTATCCTTTTATGACAGTGGATCTGCACCCGTATCAGGCCATGACAAACGGAACTTCTCATCCTTGTTAAAATGAGGACACGGGGTGAGAAAGGTCCAAGCGCATTTTTTAGGTCATATCTGACACGGCTGCACTCCCATAAGAATCTCTCAACCTCCCAACATGGACCACGTCTCTAAAAATACCCGCCGACAGACAACGGCACGCAAAAAACAGGTCAAGGATCTCTTTATGACGGGGGCACACAGGAAAACAGGGTGTAGTAAGCAAACTGTAACACACAGCTCATACCAGTAAGTGATAGAAATCCATTAGAGGCTCTTAGACAGGCTTCAGGAATAAACAGAGCTGTGAAAGCCCTCGACTCAAAAACACAGGCGCTTTTAAAACGTCCCAGTGACCTGGAACAACAGTGGACATTACTCAGTGCTACAGTATATGGACAAAAGTTTTTGGACACCCACTTCTCTACACTGTTGTTTGGAGGTTCTAGGTCTACATTTTCAAACACAACTGCAGGGATTCACTAACAGTTAGGAAAGGTCTATCTCAGGGTACACATATTAACCAAATAATCTCAAACGACAAGATTATAAATACTTCTTTAATCAAGTTTATTTCAAACTGCAAGTAAAGTTAAAAGGCAACCCCCGCTGCTTTAGTTATTCGATCCTTGTTGGTATTAAAGCCAAAATCATTGCTTCCTCTCTCTTTTAGTCAGGATTAATTTAGCCACACTGATCCACCAATACCAAGCTGGAAACAAACCAGCACGTCCCTGCCCTGTGTTTTGCTTTTGTCCTCACATAACACTGCTTCTTTTTTCATTCAGCACACCAACCGAATTAGATCTGTCCCAAAGATACACAACTCCAGAAAAAAAAGAAACAGAAACACAATTTCAGTGTCGGTCCAATACATCATTCCTCAAGCATCCTCCTAACATAACTCTGCAAAAAAAAAAAAAAAAGTTAAAATTCATTTCAGGCCTGCACCGAGTCTGTGAGATGGGGTTAGTCTGGATCCCTCTAACCTCTAAATAAGGTAATTGACTGTAGATCGAGGTGCATTTGGGATTTCTGTAGGTAATTGCCTGAAGCTGAACAGAGTCTGCAGGGACACCCCGAGCACAGGCAGCAAAGTAAAAACAGGTTACAAGATAAACGAGACGCTGCCATCATGCTTCGGTCGCCCATCCCAGTGTTCTCACTTCATTACCAATAAACCACAACGTTCCTGACTAAACTAAATCCCTGACCACTCAGAAGCAGGTGCACGGAGATAGCAGGATCATCTCACTTATTCAGAACAGAATGGACCAGTGTTTACCAGCACCAATAAAAAACCAAACTAAATCCTAATGGAATATAATAATAATAATAATAATAATAATAATAATAATAATAATAATAATAATAATATACTCTTCTATCGATCATATAAAATATTTTTGCAATCTCCACAGAGAAATAATGAGAAATGCTGGACTGTGTTCAGTCCTAACCCTCTACACTCTCCAAAGCTCTACATTGCTGTCACGTCCCTGAGCCGCTGTGTTATGTCCCTGAATGTCCACCTTACATCCTAACACTCGGTGTTGAATCCCTGACCCTCTGCTGCACATCCCTAACCCCTGCAATCACATCTCTCGTCCCTGACCATCTGCACATCATGAGACTGACCCTCTATGACACCGATTCACATCCTGACACTGAGATGCATCCTTCACCTCAATTCTGACTCCCTATAGTATATCCTCATGCTCTACATCACCTCTGTTATTCTTCTGCATGCACATCATGTTTCAATAACTCTTTATCCTTAGATAAATGAAAAATGCTGTTTCACTGCAACATCAGCACCCTCCTTATATTTAACACATGATATTATGTTATATTTGTCGTGTTGTTGTTTTAAATGTGCTATACTATTAGACATGGCATGACTCCTTTCTATTGCCATTTTCACCCACTGCAAAAATACATAAATAAAGGACCTACAGCCACTCAAACACTGGTACTGACCCATTACTGTGAAGTGGGGTGGCTGGTTAGGGCTCATCTATCTCAGCCTGACCCACTGCAAAAGCAAAGCACTTAGAGGAGCACCTACAGGCTTCCAGTGAGGAGTTAGATGGATTCATAAAGCAGGCTTAACCCTAAATCCAGGCCTGCATATTTCCCAAAGGTAACAGCATGCTGTGGATGAACAAGGAATAAATCTATTTTGCTAAAGCATTAACGCTACCACACACACACACACACACACACACGCACACACACACACAGAGTACAATCTCCATCGGAATGATAATCCACAGTCGTTGTGTGTAGAACATAAATCGGCGTTTGGGTGCTGCACATTAACCTCAGCGGTGAATAAAGCTAAAGCGAGCGTGCTCAGGTTCGACCTCAATGCTCAGAGCGTCTGTATAAATCCTGCCCACAGCCATAAAAAAGCAGGCGACAGACGCAGCCGCAGCTTAACCCACCACCCATGTGTTGTAGCCGTGCTTCTTCAAGGCCAGGAGCTCCGTTCACACAGAGGTTAACGATCTAGATCAGGCTGTAATGCACAAACGGTCGGACGGCTCACCACAGGCTCGTAAACACCACGCCTACAAAGCGCCTGATTAAACCGGCAGCCTCTAATGCTGCTATAGAGCAGATTATGGCTCTGCACAATGCCCTAAATATTCAGCTGCAGGGTCTGGAGCTTCCTAAAACTCATCTCTGATGTTTAACCCACAGCTTGCAAGACACTCAGAGCTACACAAACCCAAACACAGGAACGTCTTCAAGGAACCATCTCCAGACAATTACAAGACATTTCTGCACATCTTAATGAACGAATACCATTTCCGAGACATCACAACAACACCAGTCGACTGTTCAAATGAAATATCCCTTAACAGAGAGATCATAAGGTCCATCAGACTGAACGTTTTATTAATCGTGCTGCAAACACAGACACGATGTCCCAACCAGATGTATATCAATAATAGTCCAGAGTGGGCAGGTTATGCATTTATTTCACAAAACAATAACAAATCAAGAGCTGGTGACTGAAAAGTTTAAAAGTCATCACTTATATGGAGCTGGTTTGGATTTTAAACAGCAGCTGTTTGTAAAATCTGAAAATACTCAAACTCATACTCAGACTCAAACGTCCACATTCAGCCACCTCTAAAGGAAGTGCCACAAAGAGTTCACCAAAAGCCAGATACCACAGGATCGCACGTGGGTGCAACTTTCAGGAGCTAAATTAACAACAATAAGGGAATGTAACAAATCCCTGACGCCACACCTCATTACCTAGCCATGGATCTGATCCTCAACAAAATGATGCGACTTCTATAAACAGCTGAAATGCAAAAATGTGATTTTTCTGCCTCAAAAATACACTCTGGCTGCAAAACAAATTTTATGGCATTCCAGAACATTATAAGCAGTAAAATGGCTCAGAGGAGGAGAGGAAACAACACAGGGCAAAGGAAAGTGAGGAAGAAATAAAGTCTTTCAGTCCTGTTCCGAGTATGAAAATACAGGAGCTGCTTCATGAGGCGCAGAAGCCATGCTGATTGGTCGGTGAGATTTTGTTGAACAGAGGTTGATTTTTCATCATCTGAAAAATCACATTTGGTGCGGAGGACAAATAAATCGCACGAAAAAAAAAAAAAAAAAATAAATAAAAAAATAAAAAAAAAATCACATTTGGTGTGTAACAGCCTTTAGTCATAAATCACTTAAAGCCATAAATATATACACAACTGTACCATAAAAACTACATTTTTATAAAAGTGTCAGTCTGCTATAGAAGTGTAGACCACATGCTCTAGAGCTTAGATTTTGCATATCAATAGACCCTTACCCTCCACAAATACTCAGAAGCTCGGAGGTAAAAGAAAGTGAGAAATGTGGTAACAGGACCTGCAACAGACTGTGCAGTGTTTATATAAATGCACTCCACTGCAAATACTTTAACTTCTTATAACTGAGAGTGAGATCACTGTCTTTTATGTGAGAGCGCAAAATGATGTTAATCCCAAGCAAAACGAAAACCAAGTAACAATGAGAGCATGAAACAAAAGCAAAGTCAACTCAACCTCGCCTCCCAGTTTTTGCATGCTTCTCAGTGCGTATGTTGTTTGCATGTGTGTGTGAGAGAGAGAGAGAGAGAGAGAGAGAGAGAGAGAGAGAGAGAGAGAGAGAGAGAGAGAGGAGAGAGAGAGAGATAGAGAGAGAAACAAGATCTCTCTCTCTCTCTCTCTCTCCCTCTTCTCTCTCTCTTTCCTCCTCTCCCTCTCTTCCATGCCCTTCCCCCCTTTTCTACATCCCCTTCTTCTCCACCCTCCACCTCACCCTAGACAAAAATCAATACGTATCAGCATTAATATTATGGCAAGCCGCCACAAATAAATCAATGTATGGGAAACAGTGCAGAATTCTGGGATAAGCTCCAGAGCCTGGCTGCAACCTTGAGCAAGATAATCAGGTGTATTAAGGGATATTTTGTACAGGTCAGCACTAAGAAAACTTCCAACAGGTAAATAAAGTCTCATCTGAAACACGACGCGATGACAAACTCATGATATGTGAAAAGTCCTGGCAACCTAATAATAAAGATTAATGAGGGCAGCTCTGGTTCAGCAGGAGTCAGTATGAATCAAACCAAACTTTGGAGTCAGTAGGAAGTTACAGCACCATGCTGCACCTATAGGAAAGGGCTAAGAGTTCCTCCAGCCTTCTCATCATGGGTGTGTGGATGTGAGAGGGAAGCAGATCTGATTTTCCCCCGGAGTGGCACCGAGGCAGTGCGGCATTACTTTAGTGTTACTGCATCCTGTGCCTGCAGTCATCAATGCATCACAGAGGAGCATGTCCGTGTGTGTGTGTGTGTGTGTGTGTGTGTGTGTGTGTGTGTGTGTGTGTGTGTGTGTGTGTCTGTGTGCATAGCCTTAACCATCACTGAACTTTCAAAATTAAAAACAAAAACAGAATGTAATCAGTCAGATTCTACACTGTGCAACATTTCATAAGAGCTTTAACCTCAATAATGGAGCATCAGGTCATGATCAGGTCATATAGTCCCTGTTGTTCAATTAATAAATGTATAAATCACATCTCACGCCATAAATAACAGCAGATCCAGTTCCAAATCCAACTGTATAATCAACAACAGATCATCACGGCCAATTCAAAAAACGTTTTTCATCATAAACAGAACCTGAAATCTGACGGTCAATAAAGCCTATAAAGCCTATAAAAAACATCTCAGTGTTCTTTACGAAACATTTCTGCACATTTTTATTCACTGTTTGCAACATATTGTATTTAAGTTTGATCTCTTTAAAGGTTAAGCTCTCTACAGTGATGGGATGTGAACTCATAACCTTATGATTGTAAGTCACTTAGGTATGTTCATACAGCATATCAAAATGGTCCAAATCCAATTTCTCAATACATCTGATTCTGTTGATCTTTTCAATGTGCTCTACATCAGACATTCATCTGAAGAGTTCATGCTCCTAAACTGATGCGCATGTGCAAAAGAGCAACGCTTTACGTGACCCGCCTATCCAGAGGTAAACAATCAAACTGCAGTTACAGTAACAGGCACTTCTTTAATGGTCATGTTAGAAAGGTTGCGTATCTCTTCAGTTTGCGCCCTTGCTATCTTTAAACTTTGTTTTTAAGCTTTTTATTTTCCTTTCACACTGCAGTGCTTTGCACTTCAGCCCAAGAGTGGCAGCACCGGCAATGATGAGATTCAAACTCACAACCTTCAGATTAGTCCAGAGCTGTGAAATCAGCACCGCTGCTCTTATAGCACACCAGAACGATGCTGTACCGCATAAACCGTTACCTTTAGGTGAATTCTCAGTTTTAGAACCTCCGCTGGTTTCTGTTTTGGGCTGTTACTTTAGACGTACAGTGGAATAATAGATCAAGATCCTCACGTTCTGCTCAGATTAACTTTAAATGATCTAAAGTCATTTCAGACCGAATTCCACTCGCTCGTCGAACACTGAAGAGTGTCTGATCCAGAACGGAGGAGGAATCGTGGTGTAACCCCTCGGCCATGTTCCTCTGAGGGAGGGCCTCAACTAAGACGAATGCTGTTATTACAGCCGCTCTCTGCATTCAATTTGTTTGGTTAAGCAGCCTGAATAGCCAATTTACTCGCCATGATTAGCTGAATTCATCTTTTTGTGAGCGATCCAGGACTTTAAGCAAAGATGTTCAGTTTAAGAAGGGCTCAGAAGCACTGGTTTCTCACAGACCTCCGACGCTTGGGTTTTCAGATGAGAACTTGGAGATTAAAAATGAGGACTGGGCTTGGGCTTCCATAATATATGGTCCCTAATTTGAAATGATTAAACATTTCAAGTTTTTCTAATTGATGTATTCGTTTGAGGTTTGAGCAGCATTCCCCAGCAAACCAGCCCTGCAGTAAACTGTACACATTTTACACATTTTAACCCCACTTTTGTCTGGTCAGGGTCACTGGGGGTTTGGCACCTAGACAGACGGGATGCCAGTCAATGCCAGGCACTGTATGAAGGCACCACCAGGCCTAGAACCTGGGTCACCATGACGGTGAGGTAACATGTCCAGACAAGCCATAAAGCAATCATAATGAACAATCTGTGCTCATTTATAGATTGTGATACGATCATTATAACATACATCTTCAAAAAAACTCAAATATTTCTGTGATTTAGGGCCCAAAACTAAGAGAGCAAAGAAACAAAGCACCTGATACACAAACTTATAATACACATAATTATAATCACTTATGAGAGTTTAAAATTGCTGAGCTTCAACCGATTCCAAGAATAACAGATGTTAAAGTTGGACATAATGAGGATTAAAAACAAAACTAGTAGAAAACACCAATATGTACAGTACGTAAAGTTATTTAATTAAAAATGTGGCATGGATAACATAATAAAAAATAATACTACACCCATAATGCACCAGCAGTCAACTGATAAGGAAGAATAAATATTAACAGGATTAATATTTAACCTGGTTTTAATCTAAGCCTTGTTACCATGGATGTTAGGTCCTAATTCTGTTCTAAACTGGTCCTGTCACTACACCGACCTCCTACACATGGTAATCCATAATCCAAATGTTTATTAATCCGAATCTACAACATCTGATATGAAATCCTGTAATGCTCTTCATTCTGACACTGAGGTACGATCAGTAAATCAGACGCTCACTGCAGGCTCCGCTCCACATTCTCCAACAAATCGATAAAGACTCAGACAAAACAAAACGACGATGAGACCAGACGAACCCGACTCATCTGCACATTCACCCAGAGAACCCCAGAAGTAAATGAGCTCACATTTAAGGCTGTGCCCAAAAGCAGATCTGATCTGTATCCTGCATGGCTGCTGACAAAACCTGGCACAACAAGCAACTACAAGAAAATGAGTCTGCTTTTAATGCCAGCGGCTCGGTGTGTGCCAAAAAACAGCATGATTTATGAAGCTGCAGCACAGCGCCCGCTCAAAAGACAAACTCTGTACACAAACAGCACTATTTACTCAGCAGCAGCAACACCATTTTACATTTATATCACAGTCAAGAAAGAAAAGAACGAGGCGGTAAAGCAGAGCAGCGGGCACAGGGCAACAGCACAGGGGAGAGGCACAGGGCAGAGAAACAAAACAAAACAAACAAACAAAAAAACCTGGATAAGCACTAATTAAAGATTAAATACAAAAAATATATATATAAACAACTGAAATCTAAAATCAGCATCAAAATTTTAAAAAGTTTAACCCTTAAAATTAATCTACGTAAAATATATTAAAAATTAAAAATTCAGACTGGTATTCATGCCACCAGCCAAACAACTTTTATCAGACTTTTCCTGCTCAGAGTCGCAGGACAGACCGATGAACATCCCAGAGAACACAGGCACAGGCATAAGCACATCCTGCAGGACCGTGGGGGGGCGCTATGGCAGAATCAGGGATGATCTCCCTCCACCAGTCGTGCCTGAATGCAACGCCCGACCTGGCCAGGTGGCACCGCCAGAACCCAAACCCTGGTCACGTTATTAGACTGCTGTGCCACCTGAGAACCTGCTAAAACAAATCTTATTAACTGAAACACAAACATATAAAATAATAAATAATCATCACCTTATGGATATAAATGAATTCTAACTCAAATGCTACTACTAAAAAAATATATATATACAAACTATGCATGAATTTAATCTAAAAACATAAAATAAAAAATTTTAATGATTATAATAAATAAATAAATAGACACACCGCTTCAGATATAACTACACTCTCTTTCCTTTAAAGGGAGTGCACACTAAAAGAAAAGAGAGAGAGAGAAAGAGAGAGAGAGAGAGAGAGAGAGAGAGAGAGAGTAGTAGTAATAGTAGTAGTAGTAGTAGTCGTCTCACTCTCTCTCTCTCTCTCTCTCACACACACACACACACACACACACACACACACACACACACACACACACACACACACACACACACTCACTCTCACTCCAGTTGGCTCTGTTGTAGGAATTTAGTGTAACTCACGTGCAGGTGGAGGAGCAGCGGTGCTGATGCTGATGATCCAGAGGAGCGGTGCGAAGCCGGACCGTAACATCCTCACCTTCATACACACTCTTACACACTCCAAAACACTCCGAAACAGAGAGAGAGAGAGAGAGAGAGAGAGAGAGAGAGAGAGAGAGAGAGAGATTTGATCTAATCTCTCGGATGGTTTCGGATGGTCTCGTGCCTTATTCTGACCTAAATCCGGTGGTAATCAAAACTCAAGCCATGACAGAGGCGGAATGCACGCGCGGAGATCCACAGACCCACTGAGAAACTCAAAGCGACTCAAATCCCGTCCCCTCAGCTCCAGCCTTATAAACACCCCGAAATCCCCCCTCACAGGTATTGGTACAGTCCATCAAACCCATAAAACCCGGGCAGGTCAGCTGAAATGGTACAGTCCACGGGGGTGTCCTGCTCCTACAACGGCTCGTGCTCTCATACACACTATATAATTATTAAATAATCAACAAATAAAATGACTATTATCACTTTACTATCAATAAAAAAATTAATTACAGTAAAGTTAAAGGATTTGTGTTCTTACTCTTATTAGAGTCTTTTATATTGTTTCTCTTGGATTTGATTCTGATTATTTCAGTTAAGTGAGTTTTATTTTAGTTCGATTTAGTTCTAAGTTTGTGTTAGTTTTTATTTGTTAGGTTTAAGGTTAATATGTATAATTAATTTTTTTACCAGTTTTCGTTAGAATAATCGCTGTTAGAGATGCTCTAGTGTACAGTTTTTAATACATTTCAGCCAGTGACAAATGATATTACGCTCTTTTATATGTTATATCATTTAATATTTAGTTTTAATATTTAGTTTTTAAGATTTATCTTTAAGAATTTTAAGATTTTGAAGATCTGTTAAAATTCTTAAAAATAAATCTTAAAAATTAAATATTAAAAATAAATATTAAATGATAATTTAAACCTATAAAAAAAAAACTAACACAATCTTGGAACTAAATCGAACTAAAATAAAACTCACTTACCTGAAATAATCATAATCAAATCCAAAAGAGAAGCAATATAAAAGACTCTAATAAGAGTAAGAACACAAATCCTTTAACTTTACTGTAATAGCTTAGATTAAAAAAAAAAAAAAATCTTAAATGATACAAATATATAAAAACCTTAACATTTTTAAATCTAACGTGATCTCAAGTTGTGATGTTGGTGATCAGCTTTATCTCTCATCAAGTGCCCCATAAATGCTATGTGAGGTTTTGGTCAGTGAAGGAAAGTCCATGCCAGTCTTGATATTTGGTCTTCAAGTGGGTGATGCAAAACTTTGAGGTGACTTTGGATCGTTATCCTGCTGCAGTATGAATCGTCCTCCATAATGATCCAAACTTTTATGAACACCAGTGCTCTCAGACCCACATTACACACATAAAATATTTATATTTACCAGAGTGTGTTTATATTTACTCGACAATCCATATAGGGAGATTTAAAGAATAAAGTGAACCACTGGGATTTTAGCTTTGTATGAAGCACTGGTAAAAAATTTCACCTATTGGTTCAGTGATCAACAACAAAGGATCCTGCAGGCAACAAATTCGATACAGATTGATGCTGGGTAAATCCGGGGTAATGACGTGGCTCTCCAAACAAAAATGAGAAAAGTCCAGGTGAAGTCTTTCCTGTGATCCTCTATGGATGTGAAAGCTAAACAATAATGAAGAGTGACAGCAAAAATATCGATGTCTTTGAACCTTTAGAGAGTAGCTTGGAAGGCAGAGTAGATAAACAAACCAATCCCTGATCAAATCAAAACTCACCTTTCACTCAAAGGCCAGCTAACTCAACTAAACTCAGATTATTTACCATATTTTCCTCCCCAGTCACTGACAGGGACGGGTCTCAGCATTAAGTGCCCCCATCAGAAATACATTCACGTTTTTAAGGAAACGTTAAACGAAATAATCTATCCTGTATTTACTAAGGAATGGCAGTAGAACATGTTCTAAAAGTTCAGATCATACATAACAAGTACAAATAAAATCTTAAAAATAGATCCTAAATGATAAAAATATGAAAAATCGTAAAAAAGAAAATCTTAAATTGTACAAATATGTACAAATCTTAAAATATTAAAAATATTAAAAATTAATCTTAAATTAGAGAAATACATAAAAATATTAAAATAGTAAAAAATATTACAAATAAATATTACATTATACAAAATGTAAAGATCTTAAAATATTAAAAACCTTAAAAATCTATTTTAAATTATACAAATATATTAACTTCTTTAAATCCCGCCAACAGTGGGATTCTATATTCAGCTCTTGTAGTCCAAGCAGGGGTGGTCACAGTCCTTCAGGGGCAGCTTGGCAGAGGTAAGGATTTGAACCCTGGACTTTCTGGTGCAGATACCATAATAGCAAAGTCCTCACAGTCCCAATAATAAGAAAAGCTTTAAATTAGCATTTTCCTTGTATTTAACAAAACACAAAACAGAGTCCAGTTGAAGGTTTTTCCTGTGATCCTCTATGCATGTGAGAGCCAAACAATAAAACTCACAATTTTCAGAATCATAATCAGAATACTTTATTGATCCCCAAGGGGAAATTGCAGTCATTACAGTAGAAACCATTTCTGTAGAAAAAATAAAAATGAAACATTCTAAAGTAACAATTTGCAAAAAATATATATAAATTGTACTAAATGCACATTTAAATACACAATTAAAGTATCTCAGAATTACCTTCCTCCCACAGACAGAACTTTGTGTCACCCCTTGAGGGAGGAGTTATAGACTTTGATGGCCACAGGTAGGAATGACCTTCTGTGGTGCTCAATGTGCATTTTGGTGGGATGAGCCTTGTGCTGAATGTGCTCCTGTGTCTCATCACCTCATTGTAAAGTGGGTGATTTCCATTGTCCATAATGGCCTGCAGCTTAGACAGCATCCTCCTCTCCGACACTGCCGTCAGTGAGTCCAGCTCCATTCCCACAACGTCACCGGTTTTGTCGATCAGTTTGTTGAGTCTGTTGGAGTCTGCCACCCTCAGCTTGCTGCCCCTGCATGCAACAGCGTAGAGAATAGCACTCGCCACCACCGACTCATAAAAGATTCTGAGCATAGTCTGACAGATGTTGAAGGACCTCAGGCGCCTCAGAAAATAGAGATGACTTTGGCCCTTCCTATAGAGGGCGTCAGTGTTCTTAGCCCAGTCCAACTTGTTGTCAATGTGCACGCCCAGATATTTATAGATCTCCACAGTGTCCACACTGACCCCCTTGATGGACACAGGGTCACCAGTGCTTTGTCCTTCCTCAGACCTACCACCAGTTCTTTTGTCTTCATCACATTGAGCTGCAGATGGTTCTTCACTATCATCCTGTATTCGTCCTCATCACCCTTACTGATACATCCAACTATCGCAGAGTCATCAGAAAACTTCTGAAGATGGCAGGTCTCTGTGCAGTAGCTGAAGTCCGTGGTGTACAGGGTGAAAAGGAAGGGAGAGAGGACAGTTCCCCGCGGGGCTCCAATGTTGCTGACCACTCTGTCTGAAACACAGTGCTGCAGGCGTACATACTGTGGTCTATCAGTCAGGTAGTCAACAATCCAAGACACTATGGTGGTGTCAAAATGCATTGCCCTCAACTTGTCACCCAGACAAGCAACCTAATGGTGTCATAAGCACTGAAAAAGTCAAAAAACATGATCCTCACAGTGCTGGCAGGCTTTTCCAGATGAGTGTAGACTCGGTTGAGAAAGTAAATGATGGCATCTGCAACTCCTAGACGAGACTGATAGGCAAACTGGAGGAGGTCCATAAGTGGCTGGACCATGGACCGGAGCTGTTCCAGGACGAGCCTCTCCATGGTCTTCATGATGTGGGACGTCAATGCCACTAGCCTGTAGTCCTTCGGAACAGGAACAATGCAGGATGTCTTCCACATCACAGGGACCCTCTGTACACTCAGCCTCATGTTAAATATATATTGTAGGACTTCACCAAGCTGAGTGGCACAGGCTTTAAGCACCTTGGGGGAAACCCCATTAGGACCTGCAGCCTTTTTTGTGTGAAGTCTTTTCTGTTGTCTTCTCACCTGGTCAACAGTGAGGCTCAATTATCATGATACATAACAAATACAAACCTTCCGATATAAGGTGTTTTTTGGTCGTTGTTTTTTTTGTTTGTTTGTTTTTTTTTTTAAGTCCGGGTGATGCCTGTTGGTTCAATTCACTGATGCATAGGTACGACTGGTCATGTCTGATGGAGTGGTGTCCCAAACACACTGCATGTCCACCTTTACCCAGTGGATTGTGGGATAGATTGTGGGCCACCCCGTGATCCTGACTGGAATAAGTGGAGTTATCCCAGCCAAATCAGAGCCAGAGTTACAGATTCGAGCCAGCAGAACCTCTTACAGATTATACCATGTGTACGTTGTTCTGTTTAATAATCAGCGATGAATACGTTTTAATTTCCAGCTCTAAAATGTGAGAGTCGTTAATCACAGGAAATACCAGCTCTCGCTGCATTTGCGTGCCCTGAATGAGTCCCACATTAGCCTTCACCCTCCTATGGTGTCTGATTTAAAAAGAGAGCTAGAGGAAGCTAATAAACATCCACAAACCCCCTGATGGTCTAATTCTCCTGTACCAGTAATGCATGATGGATAATAAAAGTCTTTCGAAGTCGTTTCTTCGTCCTTCAGATTTGCTCCACGCCGAAAATTTTATCTAACGACTCTTAAAATATTCTGATAATCAAACTCCGCTTCACATTGCATGTAAATGAGAATGGTGTGCTCTGTGTGTGTGTGTGTGTGTGTGTGTGTGTGTGCGTGTGTGCGTGTGTGCGTGTTAGGGTGGGGGGGGCAGTGTCTATGAATAAAGATCGCATTATGTCGTGAAAATGCTGATGTCAGGGAATTCCAAATGCTGTTTGAGCTGTAAGCTGCTCAAGTTTCCCATAAGGAGGAAATTATGTGTGTGGGCATTTCGGAGTTGGAGAGTGTAATGGATTTCTGAGCAGTTCCACAGTCACAATACATTCCCGGAAATGACTGGGAATCAGCCTGTATGAGACTGATGTGTATCAGCAACACTGGGTAGGAGGAGTGAAAACCAGGGGTATTACACATCACATTCGGATACCTTCAGAGCTTCGTCTGGAAAAGACATAGCAAGACAGATCCTCCATCGTACTTAAGAGTGGGCATTAGGTTCTTTTCTGTAGACACATCATTCATTTAGACCAAATCATGTTTTTTTTTTTTTTTTTGGAAAGTTCTGGATCATGAACTTTGGTGGAGGATCTGTGATCACATAAAATGCTGATGGATCCTAAAAGGAGACAAAATATCTTCCTTAAATGAATCCTAGAGTCTGACTCTAATCTGAGCTGAAAGCCTGTGAGTCAAAAGGAACCGATAAATGCTCTTAATTAATAGGATCTCCTGAAACACGGCTTTAAAACTATTTCAGTTGTGCTATTGGATTTGATCTGCATTCATAAAGAGCTCTGAGCAGGTTATGAGTCTGTGTCCAGCCCAGATCAATGCTATTCATTAGTTTGATTAAAATGATAGATTTCTGTTTTCCACATACTGGATTCAACAACAGTGACAGTAACAGTATCAGCGCTGCACCTTCAGACTGGCTCTGCTCACTTTGTACAGCTACCCAAAAATCCTCAGGGCTGGATTAACTCTTTACAGAACATGTGAGCATTAACAGAGACTTGCTAAAAGGACAGCTGCACAAGACTGGATGCTTTAACACCCACCAAAATCACTTAAACATTATTAACTTGTACCATAAGGAAAACTTTATTTATTTACCAATTCTTTAAAGACATTTACATTTACAGCATTTAGCAGACGCCCTTATCCAGAGCGACTTACAATTGGTACAATCTTACAATCCAAGCAATTGTGGGTTAAGGGTCTTGCTCAAGGACCCAACAGTGGCAGCTTGGCAGAGGTGGGATTTGAACCCTGGACCTTCTGGTCCAGAGTCCAGTACCTTAACCGCTAGGCTACCACAGTCCTTTAAACTTGATGGAAGACGACAATGAGAATACACGGAGCATTTCACACAAAGGTGGCACAACAAACAGCCTCCTAGCTTAAAGTATTTACTACATGCTCTAATCCATGACTGAAAGCACTGAATCATCTTCTATTCTACATGGCTTTGGACAACCCAAATCAGACAAATCAGCTGGAACGATAAGAAAAAATGCAAATAAAAAGAAAGCACAGAGTTTCTTACATTTCCTTTGACTTTTATTCATTGCAGATAGTATGAAACCAACATATTTAATGCTTTTTGAACAGCTTCATTTCATTTATTAATAATCATCCATTCCTGCATTTCAGACCTGCAACACATTCCAAAAAAAGTGGAGATGGGGAAATTTAAGGCTAGTAATGTGATGAAAAAAACTCAAAGAAAGATTAGAAGGTATTTCCGTCTTTCTCCCTCTACAGTGCATATCATTAAAGGAATCTGGAGGAATGTCCTAAAAAGCCTGAAGAGAGGGGGATCTACGATCCCTCAGATGGCACTGCATGAAGAACGGTCATTCATCAATAGCTGATCGAACCGCATGGACAAGAGATTACTTTTTCAAATCTTTATCAAGCACTACAATACAGAGTTACAGTACATTTAAAAATGATACTTAAGACGTTACTCTACTAATAAAGAAGCCTTCTGTTACAACAATGTCCAGAAGCGGCGTCAACTTCTCTGGGCTTCGAGGCATCTAGGATGGACCATCACACAGTGGAAACCGGGACTGCGCTCAGACCAATCAGTATAACAGATGTCTTTTTTGGAAGAAATCCAGACTGTTATGAGGAACAAGTCCCAAAGCCAGGCTGTGTCATGGTATGGGGTCGGGTCAAGGCCCTTGTAAAGGTCATTTATACTTCTGTGATGCAATGGAGAAAATTAAGAAGAGTAAGAAGAGGGTACGGGTACTAAGGTAAGAAACACATACCACAGCACTGGTGAGTTAACATCTTCAAAAACATATTGTTCTAAATGTCACACTTACAGTGGTGCTTGAAAGTTTGTGAACCCTTTACAATTTCCTTTATTTCTGCATACAGTGGGGCAAAAAAGTATTCAGGCAGCCACTGATTATGCAAGTTCTCCTACTTAGAAAGATGAGTTACACATCATAGGTACACTTCAACTATGAGAGACAAAATGAAAAAAAAAATCCAGGAAATCACATTGTAGAATTTTTAAAGAATTTAATTGAAAATTATGGTGGAAAATAAGTATTTGGCCAATAACAAAAGTTCAACTCAATACGTAACATAACCTTTGTTGGCAATGACAGAGATCATTTGGCCCATTCCTCCATGCAGATCTCATCTAGAGCAGTGATGTTTGGGGGCGGTTGCTGGGCAACACGGACTTTCAACTCCCTCCACAAATTTTCTATGGGGTTTAGGTCTGGAGACTGGCTAGGCCACTCCAGGACCTTGAAATGCTTTTTACGGAGCCACTCCTTCGTTGCCCAAGTGGTGTGTTTGGGATCATTGTCATGCTGGAAGACCCAGCGCCACGTTCCATCTTCACTCTCTCACTGAGGTTTTGGCTTACACATCTCATGATACATGGCCCCGTGCATTCTTCCCTTAGAACACAGTCGTAGGTCCTGTCCCCTTTGCAGAAAAACAGTCCCAACGCATGATGTTTTCCACCCAATGCTTCACAGTCGCATCGGTGTTCTTGGGATTGCAACTCAGCATCTTCTTCCTCCAACACCTTACGAGTGAGTTTACCAAAAAGTTGTATTTTGGTTTTATCTGACAGCCTGATATTTCCCCATCCTCTTCTGGATCATGCATATGCTCGCTGGCAAATTCAGATGGGCTCTCTGGACATGTTACTGGTATTAAGCAGGGGGTCACTGCAGGATTCTGGTCCCTCTCGGTGTGTGTAGTGTTACCGGATGGTAGCCTTTATTACTTTGGTCCCAGCTCTCTGCAGGGTCATTCATCATGGTCCCTCTGTGTGTTTGGGATTTGCTCAATGTTCTATTGGTCATTTTGACCCATGGGATTGAGATTCTTGCATGGGGTGCAGATAGATAGAGGGAGATTATCAATGGTCTTGTATGTCTTCCATTTTCTTACAATTGCTCCCACAGTTGATTTATTCACACCAACCTGCTTGCCTATTGTAGATTCACTCTTCCCAGCCTGCTGCAGGTCTACAATTTTCTTCCTGGTGTCCTTCGACAGCTCTTTGGTCTTGGCCATGGTTGAGTTTGGAGTCTGACTGTTTGAGGCTGTGGACATGTTATGTGGGGGCTTAGGAGTGAGCAGGCGAATGCAGGGTTGCAGTCCAACAAAAACAGTTTATAAATAAACTCAAAGTCCCCAGAAGGCTGAAAGTCCCCACAAATCATCAACTAAAGAACCAGAGGATAAGGGCATAATTAAAAAGTTAACAAGAATGACAACGACAATCGTAATGATAACGATAAATAATAATATCAATGCGTATGATGCTGATAACCATAATAACAAAAGATACAATGATCATAAGCAGCCAAGGGCAGAAAACCGAAAACACGAAGGGGACAGCTAACAGACTAGCAGCAGTAGCAACTAGGCTAACGGAGCTGCAGGAATGACCGGACCAGACAGAGCACTCGCATGGCTAGCAGTGACAACTGGTGAGAGGGGAGAGCTAACCAAGCAAGCAGTAGCAACCGGATAGAATGGAGCGCTAACACGGCTAGCCGTAGGAACAGGAAAACTAACAGGGCTAGCGGCAGCAATCGGAAAGAGTGCTGAGCTAACAAGGCTAGCGGTAGCAACCGGAAAGAGTGTAGTGAGCTAACAAGGCTAGCGGTAGCAACCGAATAGAAGGGAGCGCTAACACGGCTAGCCGTAGCAACAGGAGAACTAACAGGGCTAGCGGTAGCAATGGGATAGGCCGTTGGTTAACAAACCAGCAGCAACAACTGGATAAAACCGAGTGCGAACGCGGCTAGCAGTAATAACTGGACGGACGAAGTGCTAACGCGGCTAGCGTCAACAACCTGATTGGACGGCCAGCATACAACAAAACTGAATGATACAGGATAAGCACTTACAGGGGCAAGCACAGTCACCCAGCCGAGAGCAAACGAGAGCCACGAGCCACGAGTCCACCGGGCAACAAAGAATAATCCAGAACTTGATCCAAAGCAAAAGTAATCCAGATAGAGGAGATCAAGTGATCCCACATATGTGCTTAAGAATGAGTCAATGTTCCCTCAACATAGCGGTGATAGAGTCCAACTTAAATAGTGTCCCTGATTGCAGACAAAACAAGTTTCAGGTGCGGCCACGGCCATCTTGCCTGTGCTCAGAGTTGTGGGCGATGTAGTTTCTGTCCAACCACGGAGGTAAGATCCCGCTTTGGCCACGGACTGTAACAGGACAGGTGTCTTTTATACAGATAATGAGGTCAAACAGGTGCCATTAATACAGGTAACAAGTGGAGGACAGAAGAGCTTCTTAAAGAAGAAGTTACAGGTCTGTGAGAGCCAGAAATTTTGCTTGTTTGTGGGTGACCAAATACTTATTTTCCACCATGATTTACAATTAAATTATTTAAAAATCCTAGAATGTGATTTTTCTGGATTTTGTTTTCTCATTTTGTCTCTCGTAGTTGAAGTGTACCTATGATGAAAACTGCAGACATCTCTCATCTTTCTAAGTAATAGAACTTGCACAATCAGTGGCTGACTAAATACTTTTTTGACCCCCTGTAAATATGACCTAAAACATCATCAGATTTTCACACAAGTCCTAAAAGTAGATAAAGGGAACCCAGTTATACAAATGACAAAAAATATTATACTTTATTTATTTATTATTTATTTTATTTATTTATTGAGGAAAATGATCCAATATTACATATTAGTGAATGGCAAAAGTACGTGAACCTCTAGGATTAGCAGTTAATTTGAAGGTGAAATTAGAGTCAGGTGTTTTCAGTCATTGGGATGACAATCAGGTGTGAGTGGACACACTGTTTTATTTAAAGAACAGGGATCTATCAGAGTCTGCTCTTCACAACACATTTGTGGAAGTGTATCATGGCACAAACAAAGGACCTCAGAAAGAAAGTTGTTGATGCTCATCAGGCTGGAAAAGGTTACAAAACCATGTCTAAAGAGTTTGGACTCCACCAATCCACAGACAGACAGACTGTGTACAAATGGAGGAAATAAAATTCCATTGTTACCCTCCCCAAAAGTTGTCGACCAACAAAGATCACTCCAAGAGCAAGGCATGTAATAGTTGGCGAAGTCACAACGGAGACCAGGGTAACTTCTAAGCAACTGAAGGCCTCTCTCACATTGGCTAATGTTCATGTTCATGAGTCCACCATCAGAAGAACACTGAACAACAATGGTGTGCATGGCAGGGCTGCAAGGAGAAAGCCACTGCTCTCCAAAAAGAACATTGCTGCTCATCTGCAGTTTGCTAAAGATCACATGGTCAAGCCAGAAGGCTATTGGAAGAATGTTTTGTGGACTTTTTGGTTTAAAAGAAAAGCGTTATGTTTGGAGAAAGGAAAACATCACATTCCAGCATAAGAACCTTATCCCATCTGTGATGGTGTGACATGGTGGTGGTAGTATCATGGTTTGGGTCTGATTTTCTGCATCTGGGCCAGAACGGCTTGCATTCATTGATGGAACAATGAATTCTGAAATATTTAAAAGAATTCTAAAGGAAAATGTCAGGAAATCAGTCCATGAACTGAATCTCAAGAGAAGGTGGGTCATGCAGCAAGACAATGACCCTAAGCACACAAGCCGTTCTACCAAAGAATGGTTAAAGAAGAATTATGTTAGTTACTGTTTTGGAATGGCCAAGTCAAAGTCCTGACTTTAATCTAATCGAAATGTTGTGGAAGGACCTGAAGTGAGCAGTTAATGTGAGGAGACCCACCAACATCCCAGAGCTGAAGCTGTTCTGTATGGAGGAATGGGCTAAAATTCCTCCAAGCCGGTGTGCAGGACTGATCAACAGTTACAGGAAACGTTTAGTTACAGTTATTGCTGCACAGGGGGGTCACACCAGATTCTGAAAGCAAAGGTTCACATACTTTTGTCACTCACTAATATGGTAATATTGGATCATTTTTCCTCAAAAAATAAATGACCAAGTATAATATTTTTGTCTCATTTGTTGAACTGGGTTCTCTGTTATCTACTTTTAGGACTTGTGTGAAAAATCTGATGATGTTTTAGGTCATGTTTATGTAGAAATATAGAAAAATTCTAAAGGGTTCACAACTGTCCCACCACCACAGTATACTCTCATTTTGTCCAAACATGTCTGAGTATAAAGTCTAAACATGGCAGGTTCATCAGCTGGATGGTCATTAAGTAGGTTTTAAATTACAGCACAATTTCTAATCACATCTGTTCTTTAACCTTATCAGGAACGACTTACATTTGAGCTGAGGAGCTGATGGTTATGGGTCTAACATCACTAAAATCAATGCCTTTGGTAATCTAGGACTCATTGCATACACTCCTCAGTATTAAGAATTTCACCCTGAGCAGAATGCAAGTTTAGTAGGTGGATGGATGGATGGATGTGCCATGGTGATAACGTCTCTCGCTGTGTGAATGACTACACGCAAAATGTCCTTCATCACATTCACACCAGCTCCACCAGGATCCTGCTTATGAGCCATGCTGGATGATTTCTACATCTGCTGGAGCATGGCGCTGCATTTCCAGCTTGATTTACAGCTCCGCAAAAAGCAGTGGGACGCAAGAGCAGCGAGAGAAGAAACCGCAAATGAAATCCATCAGTGGAGGCTGAAAGCACGGTGGCACTCGCTTCTCTGCTTTGCTTTGTGTGCCCGTGGAAGTGCAGTACTCTTGCTCCAAAAGCTCTTCCTATGTTTGCTGAGAGGTTTGGTCATTTAGGATGGATTTAGCGAAGCTGTATGTGCACTCAGAGTTCCTTTAGTTAGAAATGGGTGAGTCCCAGGCTAGAGTAGGAACGTCAGAATGGGGGGAAAGGGGGAAAAATGAAAAGAGAGTGGCAAACAATACTAAAAAAAAACAAGCATTATGAGTTTCATGTAAAGATTTCTGCAGGACTTTTGTGGTTCCTTGGCTTCTTTATAAATTCTGCAGCAGTACATGTTGTACTCTTGGTGTGATCTTTGCAGGAATCATACTGCTACTCACTGACAGCAGCAACATCATTGATGGATTGTGGCGACAGCTTCCTACATCACTACAAAGCACTTCGCTTATAGTTATGAACTGTAATCAGAATAGCCCTGTAATTCATTTCAACAGCAATGTTTTCATCCGAATGAAGAAGCTTCATTTCCAGACTGAGGGTCCTTTCCTTCCAGTAGCATCTCAGGCTGATTTGAGACTCAGACACAAGCCATTAGAAAGAAAAACCCAGTGACCCTCGTTATGATTCACACAAAATCGACACATTAACGCAACACAAAACGTTAAACTATAACAGCTGCTGCTTTTTAAGCGGATATTTACCCGTCTCATCTTGTTTCTAACCAAGCAGGGAAATGAATGTGATGCACAGGAACTCCCAACCTGCTCATATCTGATTAACAGAGATTAGATCTCCTTTCACATGTTATCCTTACAATCGGTTGCATCATTGCTATTTGGTGGTTTGTACAACATCCACAAAGTACAGATGGTGTAGAATTTTTTAATGAGTGCCACATACAGTATTTTGATTAAAGTGATATAAGAAGACACAAAAAATAAACAGGGACAAAGCACAGCTGGAAAAACTAAAAGGAGTTATACAAACCTCTGCAGGAAACAAACCATTAGTAAACCATGAACTATTCTGAGAACCATTAGTGAATCATCTTTCAATTTTTCCACCACAACTCAAACTGTATCCATTAAAATGTGCAGACATGTGCAAAGCTTGTTCCTTACAGAGCTTCTTTTACTATTTAATGGTCAAAAAACAACAAATGGTAGCTAAAACCTTACATGAGGGTGCATACTACTTTTAATTACTCATACTTACAGCAGTGCTTGAATGATTGTGAACCCTTTAGAAGTTTCTGCATAAACATGATCTAAAACATCATCAGGTCACACAAGTCCTAAAAGTAGATAAAGAGAACCCAGTTTAACAAATGAGACAAAAATATTATACTTGGTCATTTATTTATTGAAGAAAATGATCCAATATTACATATTAGTGAGTGGCAAAAGTATGTGAACCTTTGCGTTCGGTATCTGGTGTGACCCCCCTGTGCAGCAATAACTGTAACTAAACATTTCCTGTAACTGTTGATCAGTCCTGCACACCGGCTTGGAGGAATTTTAGCCCATTCATCCGTACAGAACAGCTTCAGCTCTGGGATGTTGGTGGGTCTCCTCACATTAACTGCTCACTTCAGGTCCTTCCACATCATTTCGATTGGATTAACGTCAGGAATTTGACTTGGGCATTCCAAAGCATTAACTGTATTCTTTAGTAGAACGACTTGTGTGCTTAGGGTCGTTGTCTTTCTGCATGACTCACCTTCGCTTGAGATTCAGTTCATGGACAGATGTCCTGACATTTACCTGTAGAATTCTCTGATATAATTCAGAATTCATTGTTCCATCAATGATGGCAAGCCGTTCTGGCCCAGATGCAGCAAAACAGGCCCAAACCATGATACTACCACCACCATGTTTCACAGATGGGATAAGGTTCTTATGCTGGAATGCAGTGTTTTCCTTTCTGTAAACATAACGATTTTCTATTTTGGTCTCATCCGTCCACAAAACATTCTTCCAGTAGCCTTCTGGCTTGTCCACGTGACCTTTAGCAAACTGCAGATGAGCAACAATGTTCTTTTTGGAGAGCAGTGGCTTTCTCCTTGCAGCCCTGCCATGCACACCATTGTTGTTCAGTGTTCTTCTGATGGTGAACATTAACATTAGGCCTTCAGTTGCTTAGAAGTTACCCTGGGGTCCTTTGTGACCTCGCCAACTATTTCACACCTTGCTCTTGGAGTGATCTTTGTTGGTCGACCACACCTGGGGAGGGTAACAATGGCCTTGAATTTGTTACAGAATCTGTCTGACTGTGGATTGGTGGAAGTCCAAACTCTTTAGAGATGGTTTTGTAACCTTTTCCAGACTGATGAGCATCAAACAGCTCTTTTTCTGAGGTCCTTTGTTCATGCCATGATCCATTTCCACAAACATGTGCTGTGAAGAGCAGACTTTGATAGATCCCTGTTCTTTAAATAAAACAGGGTGCCCACTCACACCTGATTGCCATCCCATCGATTGAAAACACCTGACTCTAATTTCACCTTCAAATTAACTGCTAATCCTAGAGGTTCACATACTTTTACCATTCACTAATATGTAATATTGGATCATTTTCCTCGAGAAATAAATGACCAAGTATAATATTTTGTCTCATTTGTGTAACTGGGTTCTCTTTATCTACTTTTAGGACTTGTGTGAAAATCTGATGATGGTTTAGGTCATACTTATGCAAAAATATAGAAACTTCTAAAGGGTTCACAAACTTTCAAGTACAACTGTATACGAGTTCTGTGTTGCTGAATAAATGTGTGCTGGAAAAATGCTGGATTATAACTAATGCTGTTGGTTATAAACTTATTTTCAGGAAAAGAAATAACTCCATCTAGATAGGATGAGGTTATTTATTTATTATTAATATTGTTTTTGATGTTTTATAGAAAATATAGAAAATTCTAAAGGGTTCACAAACTTTCAAGCACCACTGTACACTGCTGATGTAAATCATCTAAGCTTAGTCATATTTCAAAGTCGTAACCTTTGAGCTGCACACTCATGTACTCTTGAGTACTTTTCCTTACACTTATGTACTCAATACATATCTAAAATCCAGAGGAACTGCTCTTGGTATGCATGTATCTGCTCATGTATTGAGTTCTGCATTATGCTGGTGATGAAGGATGAAGGAATCCTTGAGCTTGCTGAGTGTTTGGGTCAGCTGGTGTATTTGGGGCACTGAGGGAGAACATGCTTCATCAGGGGAATCTGGTGTGAAGGAGAGAAAGGCGCACTGCCCTCCAGCTGGCCGTTTGGGTTCTGCCACAGGGCCCGTGTGCATTAGTCTTTATTTCAGACCTGTCACCGGTGTTGTTTTCTCGGGTGATGAACTCAGAGCAGCTGCTGAACCGAGGGCCGGCCGGACAGAGCTGAAGAGTGAGTCAGGATGGATGCTGAGATACCGTTATGTTACATCCTGAGTAACCTCAGGAAGAAAATCCCCTCTGATCGGGTATTGATTTCAGTCTTCCACATAAACTTTAATGTGCAGCATTAAGCAGATGAACGGCTACACGTCTTAAATCTCACCTCTAATAGACGATAGGACATGATTAAGAGACTCGAGGTTGAAAATGAATGATTATACAAATACCTGAATAATTAATAACAATAAATTGAACTGTAAAAGAGAAATCAGATTGTTTGTTCACACAGTCTGCTTTTATTAGAAAGTTAAGATGTCAGTAGTACACTTTTAACGTTCGTTATTTTATTTTAAACAGATAAGCCTAGCTAATGTCCTTTTAGATGCTGTACTTTTGTCATATTAAGTCCTAAAAGTAGATAAAGAGAACCCAGTTAAACAAATGAGACAAAAATATTATACTTAGTCATTTATTTATTGAGGAAAATGACCCAATATTACATATTAGTGAGTGGCAAAAGTATGTGAACCTCTATGATTAACAGTTAATTTGAAGGTGAAATTAGAGTCAGGTGTTTTCAGTCAATGGGAACGGGTTTAAAAAGCAGCTGCTGCTTTTGGATGTACACCAGATTCATTAGAGGGAAGACTGGTGAAGGTTCAAATAAAGTCGAGCTGTGTGCAGGAACCTCATCCACTGCAGAGTGTTTTTCGAGATCTTCACACAGTCAGAGATCATTAATGGCAGAATGTGCTACAGGATGGATGAGGAGATCAATTATTCCATTAGCGGTTCAACTTTTTTTAATGAACATTATTGATTTCTGAGGGGATGCACACTGAATTATGGAACGAATGCTTTTATAATGTGTGTTACCAGCACTGTTTTTATACGCTTTGCTCTGTACTTTATGGGAACATTGGGGGGAGTTGTGTGTGTTCTGCATGTGGTCTCATCAATTTCACATTAAGGACATTATAAGCTTTTAAATAAACAGAAACTAAATATAAAAATTAAAAGAGAGGACATATTTATGCAGATCAAAGTGTAAGCTCATTTTCAAATGACTTGCACTGTTACACTATAAAACTAGTTAACTTAAGTTTTAAATATTGCACAGTGATCACTCAGAGCTGAAACTGAAGTAGACAATTGGGCCTGATGAGCATCAACAACTCTTTTTCTGAGGTTCTCAGAAATCTCCTTTGTTCGTACCATGATACACTTCCCCAAACATGTGTTGTGAAGAGCAGACTTTGTTCTTTAAATAAAACAGGGTGCCCACTCATACCTGATTCTCATTCCATTGTTTGAAAACACCTGACTCTGATTTCACCTTCAAATTAACTGCTAATCCTAGAGGTTCACATACTTTTGCCACTCACTTGGATCATTTTCCTTTAGAAAATTCTAAAGACAATTGAGCCAATGTACTAATTCACCTCCAGGCTTTCACTCAAATAATTTAGGTTCAATTCGAGAACATCAAATACAGAAAAAATGCCCGAAAAACAAAAAGAGCCTGTTATTTTTGGAGTTTACAACTGTGTGTGTGGAAGCTGGTGAGAACAAATCTTTCATGCTGTACACCTGCTGATTCACCAAGGCCTTGTAAAGCAAAGTGCAAAACTTGGGACAGAAAATAATTTAACTATTTCTATGAACTTATTAATTAGGCAACATATTTAATTTAATTATTATGTATAACATCTAGGCTGTAACCAGGTCGGGTTTCTTTGAGTTTTGGTCTGAACAAGGTTTCTTCCTTATAATGTTTAGGGATTGTCCTGGCACTGTTGCCCTAGGTTTGCTCAGTTAGAGCTGTGGATCTAGATATGTATAAAGCTGCTCTACAATGCTCCATGATAACAAGAGATATAGAAATAAATCTGACTTGACTTTGGAGAACAAGCAAACAGAACTAGACATGACATAGGAATTGAACCTGAATCTCTGGAGCTGTGAGATGACAGCGATAACCACTGTAATGAATTTCCAATGAATTTTCAGTTTTTGTTCGACAGCGCACCCTTCAGGTAAACTCCAAGCTCATGCAGTTCTCCATTAGACTGTTTTTATTGACTTAAATAAAGCAGACGGTTTATTAGCTCAGAGCAGCCTCTAATAAAGCGGTGTGATGGTGCAGTCAGAAGGACCGAAGCGACTCCATCTTTTATCCTGAACAGGATGCAGATGTAAGAATGACTGCAGCTCAGTAATCAGACGCTAACTGTTCATGAGGGAGCGATTAAACCCGGGGTTAGATAGCTTCACAGCACCGAGCTCTGGCCTCTCTAATCGCCGCTGTTTAATCTCCAGAGGAATTCATTAAGAGGAGCAGCAGGAGGAAGTGGAGTGTGTATGGCTTCAGTGACGATGATTAGATTGTGGAGCGTCAGTTTATTTCATCAGTCTGAACGCAAACGTCTCACTTCAGCTAATGAGAAACAAACAAACTAATACATATTACAAGAGATGCAGGATCCATATCCAGAGCGGGTGAAGGATAACGGCCTGGCTCAAGGGCATACTGGTGCCAGCTTACCAAAGCTAGGGTGAAAGTAGGCTGGAACAGTCCAGTACTGCATTCCACGAAAAGAGCAGCTGCCACATTCAAGTCACAGTCAAACTGTCAGCAAGAAAACACATCTACTAACATCCTCTTCTTACCAGTTACTAAGTTGTTCCCAATCATTTCTGAAGCATCTTTTCCCTTTTAGGATGATATTATGTTTTATTCCAACAGATATTGAGTGAAATGCCATTTATAAACCAAGCAAAACAGAAACTACAAACTCACATCTCACCCCATAAACAACAGAGCAGGGTTGCCAGATCCCATGAGAGAATTAAGCAAATCAGGTCTACAGAAACAAGCCCAAAACAGGCCAACTGGTACAATGTGAGACTTTATAGGCTGAAAAATGCAGGAATATTGTAGAAAGAAGTAGGATCAGGGAGCAAGCCCAATAAGCAACTACACTTTAGAAACAAGTCACAAAAACCTGCAACCTGCAGCAATGGATATTTGTAATAGACTTCACAGAAAAATAAACCCAAAGTCACTTAGTCCTTTGTCAAAGAATGCCAAGAACACACAACAAGAAGAAAAAATGCAGAGAACTATTATTCAAATGTTTAAAAGTCAGAGATGTTGAAACTGAAAACTTGCACAATGTCAAGAACTTCCAATTTTTTTCAAGGATGTATGAAGCCAAGGGAAGGTGCACAATATGAAGCGATGAAGGTTTTCTTCATCTTTAGTTTCACTCCTGAATTTGAACCTACAGCCAGTGAGTCCAGCTGGGTTAACAGTAGGTAGAGTGCACTAGGGTTATGATGCAGACCAGGCATGAATAAATGAATAAATGATGCGTGAGACTTCCGAAAAACTGCAGGACTTACATAAACAGCAGCATTTGGACTGGAACACAGTCCCAGTACCTTAACCACTGCATCACTACACTACATACTGTCCAGTCCTGTAAAACATCTAATTTAATGGTCGCTTGATTCAACATTTGGACGCTGGTGTAGCTCTGTAACTCTTATTGCCCTGCCAACACTTTAAAGGGTGCCTGAGGCAGCTCACTTTGGAGCTCGGAGTGAAGTGGAGGAGAGAAGTTCAGCAAAGCAGAAACTCTGGCATTGAGAAATTGCAGTGGGATGGATGGGTGCTGTAGAGGGCACGGGGGCATCACCAATCTGATAACTACACCCATAAGGGAGCCTATTTACGCCCGGCCAGAGGCTACAGCGTTACTCTGTACAGATTGCTCAATTTGCTGAATCCTCAGAGTTCACGGAATGCGATCACTTCGACTGTGAGCTTCCTTTGCCCTTCCTCTCAGCGCCTTACCGCACACACTTCCCTCAAAGGGCACGGCCACTGTTAGCCAAATAACAAGGGACGTCTGAGTTTAAGGGGTCACCATGTCCCCTATACGTTAGTGGAAATAAAAAGAACAAGGAACAAAGTCGCAGTACAGACTTACTGTGTGTTAGAGAAATGAAAGGAAGTCCAAAAGCAAAGTTAAATAAGAGATAAAACATTACAGTTGGAACATCTGATAAACTGCTCAGAATATTATAACCAAACATAAACCCTGTTTATCCAACCAGGCCCTTCCTACAGTGTACAATCCAAGCAATTGTGGGGTAAAGGTCCCTACTAAAGGATCCAACTGTGGCAGATTGGCGGTACTTTATCCCCAAGTTCCCATGCTTTGACTGATTGATTTAATAAAGCAATTATACCATTACGGCAATATATAGTTACAACAGGGTGGCACGGTGGCACAGCAGTTAGTTGCATTGCCTCACAGCTCACAGCACATGTGCCCTGTAAGGTCCTGGCACCCTGTGACCTTGAACTGGATTAAACGGGTATAAAAAAACGAAATATTTTGTATTATATTATTAATAACGTGATGGTAGAGCTTTAATGAGTTATTAAGCTGTTAATTAGAAAGTTGAAGGATCAAGTCACTTTCAGGCCCCTCAGTAAATCCTTTAGCCCTGTACTGCTTTTTTTGCATGGTGTAAGATTATGTCTGTAAGTCGCCCTTGATAAGAGAATCTGCTAAATGTTATAAATGTATTACTATTGATTGGAATGATTGATTAATTGTTAATAATCTAGAGTGACTCTGGTAGAGAGAGAGCTGGTGAAAATGCTTCTATTTTATATTATTTTAATTTAAGTCAATGTTTTCCATTACAAATCATATAATCAGCAAAGCTATGTGAGTGAAAAGTATCAAATTAAATGTAATAACACATTAATAATACCCTTATTAACACTAACCGTCTCCAATGGTCCAAATTACAAAGATGTTCAACAAGTAATGACAGCAAACTGAGCCACAGAATATCAGATTGAATCAGACTGTGCTCTCCAGGGATTTAATTTTCCACAACAACACAATAAAGTGAAAAATAAAATCGTTAAAAATGTATTGGTGCATGTAGGAGTAACCTGAGCGCTTTAATATTTAAAATCCAATATTTCTCAATATCATTCTGATCCACGCAGCCGAGAAAAGGAATGAGAGCAAAGCGTGTTGTGATCAGGCGACGTGTTACTGGGATCGTCTCTGATAAACCAGTTTGCAGGCCTGAATTGTAAAAATCAGACCTGAGAGTGCAGCGTGGAGCTTTCTGAGCCTCACTCCCACTCTCACTCTGAACATCGTATTAAATGATGAAGGTGGAAAAGGTGAAGGTTCTGATCTGGCTCCAGTCAATAAGCTGATAAACATCGTGTAAGCACAGAGAGTCTCTCACTCAAAAATATTCCACAGATCTGACTTTAAAATAATTAATCAATTATAGATCGTTCTGTTTACAGCCTCATGTAAAGGGCTTATGGACAAAAGGTGCTGTAAATAAGAGAAAGAGAAAGACAGACAGAGACAGGGAGGTTAGATTAGAAAGCCTTGTTTTATTTTCCACCTTTAAAGTCCTGGTCAGGGTTGTGGGGTATATCACAGGGTACAGGTGTCAGTGTGCCCTAGATGAGACGCCAGGAGTGTGTGAGGAGTTCTGAGCAGTTGAATTGCCATTTCTTAAGTGTTTACATTTGCATATTTGGTTCATGTTCTTTATTTTATTCCTGTACTTTCTGTCTAACAGTTCCTCTCATCATTTCCACCCGTATTCTTGACACATTTTCACACGACGGATTAGACAACTGATCTATAAAAGCTTCTCTAGAAACACTTCTGTAGATCCATGATCAGGCTCTTATTATTCACCAGTTTTACCAGGCCTGACAAATCATTTAAGCAGCAGATTCGAAATGAATTCACATTTGCTCTGCCATATGATTTAGACCTAATCACATCATAGATCAGAATTAGAAGCCTAACAAACAGCTGGACTGAAGATCAAGTCTAAATCCCGTATTGTTTAATGTTTCATGTTAGAGATCTCTGATCTCTGAACAGAGCCAGTTCTGATCGATAAATCTTAAGGTGTGATTTGTTCCAGAGGCTGAAATCTACCAATCTACAAATCAGAAGCATCATGGTGGTTTTGTGACAGAATGAATTCAGATGATGGACGGATTTTCTCTCCCTAAAGCTCCTCGATGAGCACTTTGCTGTGTTATAAGACAGAAGTGTGAGCTATGGGCCTCCGTTCTGCTCTCCATCTCTCTCAGTTCCATGTGCAGCACCACCTGGAACCCTGTTAGAAAGAGAAATGGGGAGGATTTCAGAGACTCTTACCGTCTCCGTCCATCCGTTTCCCCACAGCTCAGTGTGTTTTATTCTGAGGGAGCTGAATCCCAGACAGGACGAATGAAGGGACGAAAGATTTTAGTCGAGTTCTGTTCTGTAGGAGAGAATAGTGTACTCATGTTTAACATACCGGTTTCATCCCACATTTTAAAGACATGTTAGGTTATTTAGTCTCTCTAAAGGCTGATGTGACATTAAATAAATAAATAAACAAACAAACCGAAAACATGATGATAGTGAGCCACAGTTTGATTCAGGGTTTCATAGCCTAAAGGAAGGAGAGCAGTTGTTCTGCGATTGAACCAAGGTTCTACATGGGGTTCTGCAAATGTCTTAATTCCTTAATAATGTAGACGATGCTAATGTGAATCGTAAAAATCCTTGAGTCTGAGTGAAAGTGCAGTGTGTAGCTTTCCGAGCCTCGCTCTCCCTCTCACGCTGAACGTCGTATTAAATGATGAAGGTGTAAAAATTTGAAGGTTCTCGTCTGGCTCAAGTCCTCAGGTGGAAGCTGAATGACTGATGAAAGCTGATAAACATCGTGTGAGCACAGAGTCTGTTACTCAGAAATATTCCACTGATCTGTTTTTGCAGGCTTGGCTAGTATAAATGTATCATTCAAAAGCACACAGAGTAAATAAAATACAATAACACAAGCCACCACATAGCTCACATAACACAGGAACAGCAAAACAAATATCAGAACATCAAATGAGGGAAACCTAAACCCTATCGCTAAACCCAGACCTTAAGTCCCAAACCCTAAAACCAACCCTAATTTTAACCCTAAACCCTGACCCTCAATCCTAACTCTAAACTTTCATGTTAACCTCAAATCTAACTTTAAACCCAAACCCCAATCCTAACTCTTTAGGGAGTTTTTCCTTGCCACTGTCGCCCTAGGCTTGCTCAATTTGGGATTGGACGTGCATATTAGGAGATAATCTACACTTGTAAAGTTGCTTTGAAACAATGCTCCATTGTAAAAAGCTCTATATAAATAGATCTGACTTGACTTGACTCTTATCTTTTAAATCACTAAACCTCGACACCACATAAAAAACCCTAAACCCTATCACCAAACCCAGCCCTATCACCGATCCTAAATCCCAAACCCAAAATTGTAACCCTAACATTAACCCTAAACCGAATCCCCAAGACTAACTGTCAAAGCTAAACCCTAACCCTAATCCAAAAACCCTAAACCCTAATCTCTAATCCTAAATATTGATCTTACCCCTCAAACCTAAACTCCAAACATTTGAGCACTAAAGTATATATCTTAAACCCAATCACTACACAGAAACCCTTAAAAATAATCCCAGGCTAAACCCTATCACTAAACACAGACCCTAAATACAAAAACCCTAACACTGACACTAACTTTAACCCTAAACCTGACCCTTAATCCTAACCGTGAACCCTAATCTCTGACCCTAAACCTTCATCTTAACATCAACTCTAGCATTAACCCCAAACCCAATCCTAAACAACATCCCTAAACCAACCCTAAATCTTATTAAGGCCTGCGAGTCATTAAACTTAATCCTAATCCTAAAAAAACAACCTTCAAAGCCTATCTCAACTCCCAGCGTTAAACCCAAAGCCTAAATTTAAGTCTAAAACCTAATCCTAAACTTAAGTTTAACAGAGATGAAGACTGTGCAGCTGCTCTGGTTCTGTTCATCTAAGTGACCATGTCTTATCAAAATTCAATATCCAGTGTGTGATGCTGAATAGAACTCAAAGGTTAGAAATGACCTATAAAGAATATGTGGAAAACCCAGAATCTGTATTCTTGAGTTTTGGAGTAAATGACTCAGAGACGACTTTATTTTCACACCATGTTACACCAAAATAAAGTGTTTTTTCTTTGGAAAGACTCAGACGATGAATAAGAGTAGCCAAATGAAGCCATTTACATCTAAATCCTGTTATAATTATGGGATGTTTGCTCTTCTTTATGGTGTCACCATGGGTATGAGGTCACTGCCGTCACCATGTGAGCCTGAAGAAAGTAATAAATGTAGCCTGGCTGTGCCCATCACTCATTTCCTACACAGAAACCCCCTTTTTATGGGATCCATTAAATGTAACCGCTCATATTAATAATCACACTGAGATTCTCACTGCTTGCTGCACTGAAGTTTGCTTTATGCTCACTAATTACTGTAACTTTAATCAGGAGGCGTAAAAATTCCATACAAAGTTTTTGATCATTTGTGAAGTTCATTACCAGCAGTGCAAATCTGCCAACGATGATCCACATTAGTCACATGGTGCAAAGAAGTGCAGCGCTGGCACTGAGTCGCTCTCTACTTTTGCTATTTCATGGATATTTAAAGCCAATTTACAACTATTTCATGCTCTTAACAGAAGTCAAGGGCTCAGGACCAGTTTGGGTCATGAGTTTTAGCATCATAGTACAAATGCAGAAGAGCATACGAAGAAAAAAACGTATTCATTTTTATCAAGCGTTGCTTTAACCAACTTAAGAGCTTTATTTTGTTAGGATTTATTTATATCAAAAGCATTTCCCAGATAGCCTAATCTAGCATTCCTTCAACTGGCCTCCCCTAACTTAGACACAGCAGATTGTGGCAAACCTGAATGTGATGCCAGACCAAGCCGAGGGCATCGCCGGGACTCAAACTAAGAAGAAGAACAACCAAAGGACTTAAATGTAGATGTAATGCAGATCATGTGACTTTAACTTTTATCATCAATTCATTTTAATCGCAGCAGGTCTGACACTGTCTCTGTTTCTGATTAAACGTTTCCCCTGATGTTTTTTTTATATTGTTTAGTTTTTTTTTGTTTGTTTTTTTGTTTATTTGATTTGCTGAGCTATAATTGGTGTGACTGTGAGGCGCAGTGTGTTCTGGATGGTGTCTGACAGCTGTTCATTCATTCTGCTGCGTCTCAGCATGAGTGTGTAAAGCTCGCTGAGATCCTGATGGATTCTGAGCTGCAGAACTGAACACACACAGCTTGCAGAGAAATCGTTACGAACAGGAACATGCAGCTAAATAGTAAAGCAAATCGAAACGACGTTATTACCACCAGTTTATATCAGCAGGTTTATTAAAAGGGTCGGTTTATGAAAATCAAGCTTTCACTCACTTCTCTCTTAGATTTGGAACAATTTCATATTTTATAAAGCCCTTAAAAGTAAGATCTTACAGCCCTTTAGACAAAATATGAGACATGCTTAGATCAAACAACACAGCACCTGTTTATTTAACTGCTCGTTAACGCAAATATCAGCCAATCACAGGACAGAAATTCAGTACATTGGTCAAGACGAGCTGCTGAATCAAAACGAGCATCAGCATTGGCATAAACAACTTGAAAAGACAACGGATCCATCCTTCATCCAACTACAGTGGTGTGAAAAAGTGTTTGCCCCCTTCCTGATTTCTTATTTTTTTGCATGTAGTGGTAACCTAGCGGTTAAGGTACTGGACTCTGGACCAGAAGGTCCAGGGTTCAAATCCCACCTCTGCCAAGCTGCCACTGTTGGGTCCTTGAGCAAGACCCATAACCCACAATTGCTTGGATTCTTAGATTGTATAAATTGTAAGTCGCTGTGGATAAGGGCGTCTGCTAAATGCTGTAAATGTAAATGTAAATGTCACACTTAAGTGTTTCGGAACATCAAACCAATTTAAATATTAGTTAAAGTATACACAAAATGCAGTTTTTAAAACATAACATAACTATGGTTTATCACACCTGAGTTCACTGTCTCTAGCCACATCCAGGCCTGATTATTGCCACACCTGTTCTCAATCAGGATATCACTTAAATAGGACCTGCCTGACAAAGTGAAGTACACCAAAAGATCCTTAAAAGCTACACATCATGCTGAGATCCAAAGAAATTCAGGAACAATTGAAAAAGAAAGTAATTGAGATCTATCCATCTGGAAAGGGTTATAAAGCGATTTCTAAAGCTTTGGGACTCCAGTGAACCACAGTGAGAGCAATTATCCACAAATGGCGAAGACATGGAACAATGGCAAACCTTCCCAGGAGTGGCCGGTCGACCAAAATTACCCCAAGAGCACAGCAACGACTCATCCAAGAGGTCACAAAAGACCCCACAACAACATCCAAAGAACTGCAGGCCTCACTTGCCTCAGTTAAGGTCAGAGTTCATGCCTCCCCCATAAGAAAGAGACTGGACAAAAATTGCCTGCATGGCAGAGTCCAAAGACGAAAACCACTGCTGAGCAAAAGACATGAAAGGTCGTTTCAATTTTTTCCAGAACACATCTTGATGATCCCCATGACTTTTGGGAAAACATATTCTGTGGACTGACGAGACAAAAGTTTTGCACTCTTTGGAAGGTTTTGTCCCATTACATCTTGGTGTAAAAGTACACACAGCATTTCAGAGGGAACATGATACAACAGTAAAAGAATGGTGGTTATTGTGGTGGTCTGGGGCTGTTTTGCTGCTTTCAGGACCTGACCGACTGCTGTGATCAATGGAACTTGACTTCTGCCTGTCTACCAACAATCCCCTGAAGGAGAATTCCGACTGTCTGTTTGTGACCTCCAGGCTGAAACAGCTTGGTTCTGCAGCAGGCACAAATGAATCCAAAACCCAAAACAGTCCACTCTAATGGGCTGAAGAAAACAAAATGAGACCTTGATGGCCCTAGCAAAGTCCTCATCTGAACTATTGATATGCTGGTGTGCATGAACTTAAAAAGGCCGTTCATGCTCAAACCATCCAATGTGGCCTGAATACAGCAATTCTGCAAAGAATGATGGCCAAAATTCCTCCACAACGCTGTAAAGACTCATTCATGGTTATTCCAAACACTTGTTGCAGTTGTTTGCTGCTAAATGGTACACACCGTTTATTAGGTTTAGGGGCAAGCACTTTGTTCACAGACAGGCCATGTAAGGGTTTGGAATTTTTTTTCTTTTTTTCTCCCTTAATAATAAACACCTTCGTTTAAAACTGTATTTTGTGTTTACTTGTGTTGTCTTTGATACTATTTTAAAATGGTTTGATGTCCGACCACTTTAAGTGTGACAACAATACAAAAAAACAATTAGGAAATCGTGGGAAGGGGGCAACACTTTTTCACACCAACTGTACGTACCAAAATTTCATGCTGCTGCTGGTTAATATGGTGTTGGAGGTATTTTTCATGACACACTTTGTGCCCCTTAATCACGCCAAAACCACCTGAGCATCGTTTAAAACCCCAAGCTTTACCTGAGTATTGTTGCTTACCATATGCTCCCCTTTCTTCCCACTGTAATACCATTTTCTGATGGATAATTACAGCAGGATAATGCTCCATCTCTATCCAATCGAGCACCTTTTGGTTGTGGTGGAACGCTGTAATGGAGATACAGACCAAAATCTCTGAGAAATGACATGAAAAAGGGGTCCAACTCAGTACTGGGAAGGTGTACCTAATAAAGTGGCCGGTGTTCTGTGATGCTGACACTCTAAATCTTGGAATATTTGACACCATTCATATGAAACACACCATTATCGTCCACCTGTGCTTCTCTTCTGTTTGCATTTCCAAATCTAAAACACTCCTCACATTGAGTAACCCCTCATTTTGAAGCCTTACTTATGATTTTAAACGTTTGCTGATGTAATGGATTATAGAAATGTCGTTTTTTGTGAGGTTCAGAGTGAAGTGAAGACCTTACAGAGGTACTGCTGAGGCTCTGGGTTTGCAGATGAGGTTGCCAGGTTTCCTCCACAGCGTCCTGCCTGTTAGAAGCTGCATGGTATGAATTATTGAACGTGTATCGGACAGAAAGCAATGGCAGCTGCTGAAGCATTAGTATTTCTGTCCTACAGTCCCTCAGGCTTGTTAAAAGCAATTGTCTGGCCAATTTGTCACACTGCCCATAACATCTCCTTCTCCGGCGAGGGCTGACGACGTGGAGCGGCCCAGATGAATGTCCTCCAAAACAAACTGTCCAGCGCTAACCGTTCTTCTAACAAATGTTAAACAAACTAAAAGTCTACCAATGAGCTTTTAGGGGAGAATTGCTTGGTTTTTAATGCTTTATTCAAATGATATGCTCTGCGTTTGGTAGATCTCTGTTTTATCTTAAGCTGATACACTCCATTTATCTTGTGCAAATCTGAAGCAAACACAGTCAATGGCTTTTATCTCCATACCATTTATCACTAACCTGCTTCATCTGGTGCCACCTGAAATACCCGCTGCAGTGAATCATCTCACCCGGGCACCAAGAGACTGCCGAGATCTCACACCACACCTGTGTTATTCTCTCAGGACTCAGTCAGACCGTACAGTGAACCTTTTTCATCTTCTACACAATTCTACTCTATCATTTAAATGAGACGATATGAGGACTCTTAAGATCTTGATCTAGTTGTGGAGTCCCATCCCAGAGATGATGGATCCACCTTCTGAGCCCGGCTTTGCCTCTGGCTGCTCATTTAAGGACTAGACTCAGCTTTTTGAACAGAGAAGATATATCTATTGTTGAAAGCACTTCAAGGATAAAGTTGGATTTAATTTATAGTTGCCTATAGGGCCGAGTTACCTGAAGCAGATGGTCAAACCGGCCCATGATGTTTTCTACACAAAGAACAAACCTTTGCTCTTCCTATTGCTCCTCCCAAAATAAAATAAATGTCTTTCATCTATTCATTTCTTCCTAGAGGTGTGATTTGGAATTAATTAACACCTATGACATGGTGAGTCCGAGCTCTAGATTCCAATCTGAGTCATATGTGATCGTTACGTAAATAATTAAGAACCAGAGTGCACACAAGTTTACAAAGTTGAGACCTGCATCTCCATTCAAGTTCAAGTCAGTTAATCTGCATGTTTCTTTTCGGTGAAACATTACGTTGACCGGACATTACCATAGCTTCTATGTAAGTAGTTTTAGATCCTTTGCAACGTAGGTTTTATTTTTAAAACCCATAATATTAATTAAAAAAGCACTATGAAACATTTACTACTACCGTACTGTACTGTACGACACAGTCATTCCTATCTTTGGATCGTTTTAAAAACTTGGAACACTTACTTTATACAAATGTTCTGTTCTGCCCTTAAATACTCAATTCCCTTATTCACCAGCAGGTGAACTAGTTTACTTCATCAGAACTTGATTAGATATACAGTGGGCAAAGAAGTATTAGTCACCCACTGATTGTGTCAAGTTCTCCTACTTGAAAGTGAGAGAGGCTGTAATTTGCATCATAAGATACACTTCAACATGAGAGAACACAATAGTAAACAAAATCCATGAAATCACATTGTAGCACTTTAGTTTTTGTAAAGATTAGGTGGAAAATAAGTATTTTGTCATTACAATAGTTCAACTCAAACTTTGTAACATAACCAAGTTTGGCAATGACAAGGTCAAAAAACTTTCCGGTAAGTCTCACCCAGGTTTTGCACACACTGTAGCTGGTATTTTTGGCCCATTCCTCCATAAGATCTCCTCTAGAGCAGTGATGTTTTGGGGCTATTGCTGGGCCAGACTTTCAACACACACACACACACCCACAAATCACAAATCTTCTGTAATCATTATCTATCAAAATGTATATCTAATCAGTTAATAACCCTTGAGTAATACTCTGTGAATTGACCTCAGTGAATTATTACACAGTGTTAGGAACTTTGGCTTGGGAAGCATTACTGAATTATTGACCAAAAAGTACAGGTTCAGTCCCTACAATGCCAACCTGCCACGCTGGGCCCCCAGAGTGCTTATAACCACAGTTGTCTTAGACTGTAATGTTATTAGACTGTATGAGTTTTCCTGCAGTTCCTCCCACATTCCAAATGCATGCGTTAGGTGACCTGCATCTGATCTAAGACCGTCTAGGCCCACATCATGCAGACCCAGCTTCAAGTCCCCAGACCCATACACAGACCTGCAGCGGACTGGCCCTTCCTCGGGGGACAGAATCAGCACACCTCTTGGGTCCTGACCAGATATTCGGGTTTAAATTTCACTCCCTCCACAAAGTCCTGTTGGGTTGAAGTCCCGGGACTGGCTAGGCCACTCCAGGCCCTTGAATGCGTTTTTACGGAGCCACTCCTTCATTGCCCGAGCCGGTGTGTTTGGGATCATTGTCATGCTGGAAGACCCATCCAGACTTTCCATCTCAATGCCTGTCACTGATGTAAGGATGTTTTGGTTTAAAAAATCTCACGATACCTGGCCCCCTTCATTCCTTCCCTTACCACGGATAGGTCGTGCCTGTCCCCTTTGCAGAAAAACGCCCCAAAGCATGATGTTTCCACCCCATGCTTCACAGTAGGTATGGTGTTTCATGGGATGCAACTCAGCATTCTTCTTCCTCCAACAACGGCGAGTTGAATTTTTACCAAAAGTTCTCTCTTCTGTTTTCATCTGACCACTGATATTCTCCCAATCCTCTTCTTGGATCGAGAAAGATTATCAACGTCTTGTAGTCCTCCATTTTTTCTTACATTGATTTATTCACACCAACCTGCTTGCCTTATGGTGCTTCATCACTCTTCCCAGCGTGGTGCAGTCTAACAATTTTCTTTTCTTCCGGTTTTCCTTTGACAGCTCTTTGGTCCTGCCATGTTGAGTTTGGAGTCTGACTGAGTCTGTGGACATTGTCTTATTACGCAGAAAACGAGGTCAAACAGGTGACATTAATACAGGTAAAGAGAAGAAGAAGCTCCACCCATGTCTGTGAGAGCCAAAATCGTTGGTTTGTTTGTGGTGACAAATACTGATTTTTCCACCATGATTTACAATTACATTTCTTTAAAATCTACATGTGATTTTCCCTGAATTGTTTTTTTTTCTCATTTTGTCTCTCATAGTTGAAGTGGTATACTATGATGGAAATTACAGACCTCTCTCATCTTTCTACGTAGGAGAACTTGCACAATCAGTGGCTGACTAAATACTTTTTTGCCCCACTGTATATAAGACAGATTTTTATTGCCTATTATAATTTTTAAGACCTAGGACATTAAAGCAAATGGATGTAGATTAGATGGACTTTAAATGACATTTACCTGTATTCTGAGTTGAGTCACTTTAATGTGTGAGGGCCAGTGGAGTCTTTAGTAGAGAAGTTTAATTTACTCTCATTATGAGTTACTGATATGACTTTGTCTTAAGAACATTGCTGAGTAGAGACATCCATGCATCCCTTCATGCAAGTCCATGTCAAGTTTTGAATCTCTAGAATTCGAGTCTGAGTCGAGTCGTGAGTCCGAGATTTCCATCTGAGTCTCCATCTCCATTCCCAATACTCCGAAAATGATCTCAAACTGTTATATCACAATGTAATAAATAATCCTGCTCTATCACTTTTAGTGCCTCATTTACTAAACCACACAGACAGAGAAATTAAATGGCTTATCACATAAAGAAATAATTAAATGAGCTGAAACGGAAATGTGTATTTAAACTACTCCTAAACAGAGCTGAGGTGTGATTCCAATCAAACCCTTTAGTGTTATAGTCAGTAATATTTAGATCAGAGCAGTGAAGCAGAGACAGAGTAAGATGACCTAATAGACTGAGTTTGCCATTTCCATGCTGGAGGGATAACACCAAACAAACGGGGTCACGTTGAGATCGCTTTGCCTGGAGCTGTGGGCAATATCCTGAATGCACATGCTGATGCATTAGCTCGATTTGTCCTGATTATTAGAGCGATAAATCCCAGTAAAAGGAAGTACAGGATCAGGCTGTTCTGTAATAAAGCTGCTCTCTGACCCTCTGTAATACTGAGTATGATCAGTAATGGAGAATAAGAACCAGGGTCACCATTCCTTATACCTTATATTACAATCCGGATAATAAACTTTAACCCTGGACTGGAACCGATAACTATGCAATAACTGCATTCTTGGAAATATCAAACAGACACATCACCCAAAGAATCACATATCACTGTTATAGAATGGAATGGAACACAAGCTGCTTTTATCAGTCCAGCAGTGACCACTAGAACTTAAATAAACCAATACAAACTGAAAAATATAGAATGCATAAGACTTTTGCACAGTACTGTGTATTAAAAAAAGTTTTGCATAAGTGTTTTTACATTAAGTAGCGTAGTGGAAAAGAACTGAACAGTTATGGGACTGTGGTAGCCTAGCGGTTAAGGTCCAGGGTTCAAATCCCCCCTCTGCCAAGCTGCCACTGTTGGGTCCTTGAGCAAGGCCCTAACCCACAATTGCTTGGATTGAAGATTGTACCAATTATAAGTCGCTCTGGATAAGGGCGTCTGCTAAATGCTGTAAATGTAAATGTAAGAACTGCTCTAAATAATAAAACACTGAAGCTGCAGTTTGTTGGATTGAAATGCAGTGAGAGTGTTTCAGAGAGTCAATGATAACTATAGTTTAATTAAATATTAGGGTTTACTGCATTACTGAATATTACCATGTCTAGTCATGAGAGATTTGGCAGCATTTAAAAAAATTTTTTAAAAAAAAAGTATTTACTTTTTAAAATAAATACTTTTCCTTTCTTACTTTTAGTACTTTTAAGAGCGTGTACTTTTATACTTTCACTTGAAGTACACTTGAGAAAAATATATAAACCTCAACAGATTAGTCGTACTTTTATTTAGGTTAACAATCGTACTTTTGCCTCCTCTGTTTATTATTAACTTATTAACTTTCTCCTAACGATAACGGAATGGCTGTAATACAGGACGTATCCGTTAGAGGCGCTCTGATTGACTAACTGCTGCATGCTCTCTCCTCTCATGCAGCTCTTAGCAGCTGAAGTAAAAGTGAAGGTCTTCTTGAATTACAATTTCGAGGTATGGCTCGCTTTTATAATTAATCTGTAAGGTGTTTATTGGTTCGTAGGGCATGCATTATACTATTGATTGATCTATTTCTGTTTTCGGAACTGTTTCGAGACGACAGGGTGCGTATGAAAACTACACTTCCCATAAACACTCGCTCTCTAGCACAGCGTAGACCTACGTTAGCGCGTAGCGTAGACCTGAGAATATTTTGCGATGTCTGTAGTGTACTTTATCAATAATGACGTGCTGCAATATGATAAAACAGAAATGTAATCTAAATAGAAAGCGTCTGGCGTATTTTCCGAGCTAACCAGTTAGCCCAATCCCCGGATGAGACTGAGGAGTCTGGTTGTTACGGAGGAACACCGGGATTTGTAGTTTATATAGCGAAAATGGACTACAAGCGATAACCGAACCTATGTAGGTTATGTTTTCTGTAATATTATTATATCTCAGAGTCTTATAACAATACGAAATGCATTTGAGCAACGATAGAACGTTTGTAGTATTAATTTTAACACATACAATGTGTTTTGTCAGGTTATGACAGCTTTTTTATTAATAGTAATGCCTTAAGATTAACATTTCCACTACATGAGCTAAAGTATCCAGACACTGCTCATATTTTAATATTTTTTATAGGGAGCAGGACCCTGCTGAGGTTGATGGATGACTTCACACCATTAGACTGCCTGCTTCCATCAGGTACTGGCCACATTTTCAAACGAAACCTTTTTACACAGCCTAACCCTGAACAATGCCACACTGAACACACACACACACACACACACACACACAAATCTTCTGTAATCATTATCTAACAAAATGTATCTAACCAGTTATAAAACCTTGAGTACTGACTCTGTGAATTGAGTCAGTGAATTATTACACAGTGTTAGGACTTTGGCTGTGAAGCATTACTGAATTATTGACCAAAAAGTACAGGGTTCAAGTCCCACAACTGCCAACCTGCCACTGCTGGGCCCCAGAGTGTTTAGACCAGCAGTGCTTAGACTGTATGTTATTAGACTGTATGAGTTTTCCTCCAGGTCCTCCCACATTCCAAACGCATGCGTTAGGTGAACTGGCATCTGATCATCACGTCTAGGGCACTAACCCACCATCATGCAGACCAAGCTTCAAGTCCCAGACCCATACACAGACCTGCAGCAGACTGGGACCTTGCTCGGGGACAGAATTTAGACCCCTCTGAGGTCCTGACCAGGATAAGCAGGGTTTAATTTGAGGGGGACAAAAAAAGACTTGATGACCTAGTGTTTTGTTGTAGAAACATAATTGATTTATTATTGGGTATTACAATCTGCATCAGATATCAAATTTAAAAACGAGACATGCAAAAGTTTGTGCACCCCTGTCTTCAACACAATAACTTTAGTTCAGCTGTAATGTCATAGATTTGTCCAAACTCCTCGTGCTATATTAAAAATAATTTCCAGCTCAGATTACTTAAGGATCCTCAAAGTAATATGTCAGTGATGAAAGTTGATTTTCACTGTTTTGACTGACTGAATGTTCACAATTATTTACAAGAATATGTGGAGCTTGTTGTAGTGAAGTGTTTTGAATATCTGTTTGTATTTAATTATGAAACCTGAACTGACGTTATTATAAGTTGTGTGGAATTGCAAATGATGTCTCTCTCTGTCTCTCTCTCTCTCTCTCTCTCTCTCTCTCTCTCTGTCTCTCTCTCTCTCTGTCTCTTGAGAGCACTAAATCCATGACTAATTGGCTGTATGGTAATTTAGGTGTTTTAATTTATTCCCTATTCTTATCCAAAAAGACATTCCTGAGTAAATTAGTTACTGTTTAAAAAACAAGAAACAAACTAAACTAAAAGATGCTTCTTCATTTCTAACAAATCTTCTGCACTGAGAGTTATGTAGCCTGGAGGAGAGCTGGAGGGTCACATGGTCAGAGCCCCATCAGATCTGATTCAGCTCACCTTAATTAGCTTAGGATCTGATTTGGGAGAGCAAAGGGGGAAAACTCTGATCCTATGAGGACTACAGCTGCATTCTCATATTCTCTATATTGAATCCTCGCGCATTTGGCCTCTCTGTTACTCGGTCTCTTCGGTCGCAGTGTTGGACAGCCTGTCCCTGTCTCACACTACCATCTGCACTGCTTCAGATCCATACAGCATTTAGCAGGGCTGCTCTGTTAACTGAGGGTCCAGAGCCGTAACTATTAAGCCACACAATCCCCAAATTAATTTATAACCAACGTTCATCTTCAGTCTCCTCAGTTCTCCTCAGTTTACTTCACCATTTCCATTTGAAAGCAACGCAGGGCAGCCTGTATCCCCCCATTTTCCCTTAAGATTGCTCTTAAAAAATCTCTAAAAGTTAAGAGTATTGACGAAAAAAATATCTTAAGTGTACATAGGGGCTTTCTTAAGGAAAATTGTTATAAACATTTAAATTTTAATTATTTAAAGGACGCAAAACCTCATCTTAACTCTCGACAATGTGTTATATATGATCATTACAGCATTGCTAACACAACACCTCTAATGGTGGCCACAGTACTGTAGCTATTATGTGATGTAGATTATGGCTGGGCAATTAATCGAAAATGAATCGAAACCAACATTCAGAACCATTAACCGACATAATGTTGCCTATTTTTTTGTTCTCTTAAATGCTACACAATATGAAAAGGATTCAAGAAGATGGAAAGAAATTACAGGTAGTCCTCGGGTTACGTCAGTCCCGAGTTACGACGTTTCGTGGTTACGACACATCTCCCATTTACTGTATAAAGCCTTGTTTCGACTTAAGTGGTTTTGCGTCGTAAACGTCATAACGCGAACTTCGTGTTTGGTGTGCGCGGCGGAAGAATACATGGTTACGCGGCTCGTTTTTTGATAATTACTGTGTTAGGATAGGATAAGTGCTTACAGTATGTTATTTACGTACAGTATGTACGTATGTTCCGACTTACACCGAAAATCAGTTTACGACGCCACCTAGGAACGGATCTGCATCGTAAGTCGAGGACCCCCTGTATTCTAAACTAATGCCATATCCTACTACATCACTAAGGATGATTTCAATTGGTTGAAATATTCCGTAAACAACAATAACTAGTTCATTTGTGTGGTTCCTTTAGTTATTTTAAAATCGCAATGATTTGCAATTTATTATTAGAATAAAATCCCAATTTGAATATTTGAGCATTTTTACTGTACAAACCTTGTCAGTGAAGGATGAGGGCAAAAAAACACCAACAAAAAAATTGTTCATTAATTGTAATCGAGGTAAAATGATTGATTTAAGGTCATATCCCCCAGCCCTAATATAGAAAGTGTTCATTAATACTGTAACGTCTGTGTCGTAACACTAAAGTTTTACATAACTCTACTACTACTGTTACTACTAGTAATAATAATAATAATAATAATAATAATGTACTGGCTCTCTAAGATTAATTGATTATAATAATGTAACGATACTGTACCATAAAGCACACTGTTTTCATTTCCTGCAGGAAGTCAGAAGATTGGCCTGCTGATCCTAAATCAACCTCTGGAGCGCCGGTTCTTCCATGTGCTTTGGAATAAAGGTATTGATTTTGTGATTAATGCCCTCATGTTTGATTTGCTGCTTCTCTACGACTTTGGTCCATCACAGTCTGGTCTGGAACTCCGAGATCTGATCCTGAATATGACTTATGGGTCCATGCATGAAAAATCTCATCAGGCCCACTGTGAGTCGTTCAGAGACCGTTAGATCTGCACTCTATCATTTAAAGCTTACGGGGGATATATTTTTGGTTTTTTTTTTAAAGTACTGGCAGAAGTTAGAATCACCAATAAAGTCCAGGACATTCTCAGTCAAAGTTTTTGGGCTAATATTATATTCAAAAACTTTGTGCAGTTTTTTCCATTTGCCGTGGCTGTGTCTCCATCATGACCAAACAAAAAACAGTGAATTTTAAAGAATGACGTCACAAAAGACGTTACTTCTGCTTTTTAAGGACAAAAAATGTTTTTAATCGGAGCCTGTTCTAATTTCTTGTTCAGATGCATTAAAATCAGGATATTAAACATGGATATTAAAGAAAAGATCTGGTGGAATATAGCTGCAAGGCTGGAGAATGATGGTGATAAACCTCACAGTGACTGGATGGAACCATTCTATTATTTATCTAAGTGCATTCTAATCTGTTCGTGATCACAAAAAACACAAACTAGAGCTTCCTGCACTCATCTCCACTCGTGGCTTTGTTTTTAAGTTGACGATGTGAAAAAGACATGGCAAAATCTCCATGACACATTAAGAGAAGGGAACCGAAAGAAAGCAAAAGCGGACAGGGAGTTTTCAGAGAGTTTAGACAAAAAACACATTGGACTCGGTGTGAAGGTCCCTCTAGGTTAAAAAATGTATCTGTTTTTATACTGTGTAAAAATCTTTATCATATCAGAATGCTTACTGTATTTGCGAGTTCTTTATATGTTAGCCCTCCTGTTGTGTGGCCAAATTTGACAACTTAAACCGTTTATAAAGATATGTTTCCTAGTCATTGTAGTGGTGCATTATATGCAGATTTCTGTTTTGAAACGTATAGATTAACTTGTAATAATACATTTTCATTTAATTATTTTAGAAATGCCAACACTTTGATGTTAGACTGTACATACTTGCTGTATTTTGCAGTGTGGAGTTTTTAAAGTTGTACTCCATATTGCTTGTGAAACTTTGTCTCCACTCGATGTTTTTGGGGAGGTTTTCTCGTGGGATGCGGTGGCAGGTGAGAGGTGGGTGAGGAGAGGCGTGAAGCTGGTGGCACGGTGCAGATCTCCAGATGGTTTAGCCCGGGGTGAACGTGGCGGGGGCGCTCCTCCTCTCTCCAAAAAGCCTTGGAAGTGAAACCCTGTGAGGGCTCATCACTGCCGCCGCTGTTCCCCGGGACCTGATGATCAAAGACAGATCGTTTCAGGAGAACAGCTCTGATTTTGGTACCAGTACACGAGGAGGATGCTGAGGGGTGCTGGTCTGAGGGGATTCGCCGCTATACGTTGGTCTAATTACTGGGATTTGATGCAAAATCTTGTAATTAAGGACAGGTGCAGGCGTCTCTCAGCGAAAAAGTTTTACAGCAAAGTTTTCTAGCATTGCAATAAGACATCTGTTTAGATCTGTGCATCTGTTCAGGGTTTAATAAGATGAAATCCTTCTCTGTGACTGGCTTTCTAAGTCTGACAAACACCTCAACTGTAGTGGGGTGCGAACTTTACATTTAGGACAAACCTGTGTCCATTTAAAAGGAGCTAAAGCTTTGTTAGTAAAGTATAACTTTGTCTCTGGGAGCACTCTGCATCACCTTCAGTCAGGGTTCAATAATCAGTTAAGTGTAATCATGGATGATTAAATTCTCATTCTGCTCTTTATCTGCTCGGCCCCGGCTATTTAAAAACGGACCAAAGTGTAGTAAATCAGCAGGAGCAAAGTCTCCTAATAAAATATAAAATCCCTCAGTATCAAATGGAGAGGAAGAAGCACCGAACGCTTGTGAAATCTTTATTTACAAGCCTCCAGTCCATCCTGCAAATCAGCCATGATTTCTTACTCTTTATTTTCTCAAATAGCAGGCATTGCTGAAAATGACAGGCTTGGTACGGGTTCGATTTTGTTTCTTGTACCGCAGAGAAAATTACAGCAGGTTTATTTGTGTGTTATGATTCAGACAGGACTGCTCTCCAAAATCTATAAAGACGCTGTACGTGTTAAATACTTACGATTCAGACTTGTGGTTAGGACTTTGATCCTGTGTGTTTAATATTTTGGTGATTTATTTAATGGCTAGGCTTTAGACACTTGCATTTTCCACCCAATTGTCCATCCGTACAATAGCGTATTTTAAGTCCTAAGTGCTAAGTGCTGTCAAACCATTAAAATATTGATCATGTTATTCACAATTACTCACTCAATTACCTCTTGATGTAACAAACTGATCGTTTGTTAGTGTGCTATTAGGGTTATAATAGCAATAGTTTTAATAATTACAGCAGATTTTATATTATGGGGCAGGAAAACAACTTTTCTCTGGTTCCTTTTTTAAATTGTGTTTTGGAAAAAAAATCATTATTAATATTGGATGAGATTAAAACTTAGGGATGTCACAGGTTATTACTTCACGGAACTACATCACAGTACTGTGCAAGTCTTAGGCCAGCATTGGATTAGATTAGATTAGAATAGATATACCATTGTTTTAGCAACGACCATATATCATTATGTCTCTTTATTAGAATACAACCAGAAAATACAGGAAGTATGTACACAAAAAACTTTCAGAGAAAAATGTATTCTCTAGGCAAAAGTCAGTATTTAGTGTGACCTCCGTTGGCACTAAGCACATCTTGAACTCTTTTGGGGAGACTGGCCTGTAGTTTTCTGAAGTAATCTTCTGCTATATTATACCAGGCTTCCTAGACCCAGACTTCCCAGAGTTCTTCTTTAGATTTCCTTTTCTTTCTTCTCTGTCCAGGTGATGTAATAACGCCTTTAAAATATTCAGCTCTGGATTTTTTCATTAAATACTTCATACACATTTCCTGTATTGTTTTCTAATAAATAGAATGAGAAATAGTTATATATGGTCATTATCGCAATGCTAAAACAACAGATCTAATGGTGGCCTAAGACTGAATAGTACTAAAGAAAATAAGCACAGTGTCTTATTTTTTACCTTAGAAAAAGTATTTTGTACTGACAGCCATCAGTAAGTCAGGAAAAAAATGTAAAAAATATAAGAAGAAGAAGAATAACGTGTTGTATACATTGAACACTATCTTCAGTTGCTTTTTGTGTGTATATTTTGACTTTAACATCTATCTTGATTTAATATACCGTATTTTTCGGACCATAAGGCGCACTTAAAATCCTTTAACTTTCTAAAAAATCGACAGTGAGCCTTTAAATGCGGTGCGTCTAATGTATGAATTAATTCTGGTTGTGCTTTCTGACCTAGAACCGATTGTAGATGGTACACGGCGCTCATAAATCTGTCAAAATGTTTTAGCACGGCCTTGGTAAGTTACGAAGCTTACGGCAACCGTAGTGCGCAGCATAGCGGAGTAATACGGTATGTGCTTCAGCATTACGGTGTGTGCATTCATTCATTCATTTTTGAAGCGGATTTCAAACACAACGCTATCGGTCACGCAGTACAACATGGACATAGAGCATCTGCGAGAGAATTCAACATTAACGAATCAATGGTACGAAAGTGGAGGAAGCAAGAAGACGCCCTGCGCCAGGTAAAGACCAAACTGAGCTTCCGACGGAACTTAAGAGTTTCGTTTCATTTCATGCGCCTTATAACCCGGTGCGCTTTATGTATGAAAATAGATCCGTTAGAAGTCGATCACTGATATCGCGCCTTATAACCCGGTGCGCTTTATAGCCCGAAAAATACGGTACTGTGGGTTTTTCACATCTATAAGAAATGGTTCTGGGTATTTTATGTAACACTTCCTCCACCTCTGTGCTCTTTAACTGGTATACTGGAAGCCTTATTATATATTTCTTACTCGTGCCAACTTTAATGGGGCATTTGCATTTGGAAGTGCCTCAGCATCTTATTTATACCAGCGAGGCAAAATCAGTCTGATTTCCTTTTAGTTGTTAGTTCTGCAGCTCGGCCTCTTCTTTTCCTCTGATTACATTCTTATACAGCAGAACGGGTTTTGTTTCAGATCAGATCTCAGTTTAGCTTTAGTAACACAACCAATATGGTTAGTCAGAGGATCTTACAGATGTATGAATATGAAGGATAATAAGGAGCTGGACTCGACTCAGAATTGAGACAGATTATTACATAACATATTAGAATTTTTAGGTATTGAGAAGTTTTAGAGATTTTTTTTGTTGTTGTTGAAACATGACTGGGTGATTTCTGTTTCAACACATGTAAACCTGGCAACCTATCAGGACGTGGGAAGCAAGCAGATATAAACATGAAGAAGTCTGTAATGTGGAAGGAGCTATTCCAAAAATAGTACAATTTGGATTCAAGGATTATGCTGTTGATGAATGTAGTAAAAAGGGAACAGCAATACAGGAAACCAGTAAAACGACCACCACGAGCTAAGTTTAAGATATGTTTGATTCGGCTTTGAATCGATTGTGTATTGATTGAGAAGAAAAACAGACGATATTCAGAAATTGTTCAGGATATTCAGTTCTTCAGGATGTGAAATGGTAAATTCCGTATGAGTTTGGCAGATGAGTTAAAAGTTCAAGAAGAAATGCAACGGTATTTGCTAATGTTGAAAATAAAATTCATCTCTTTATAACCGCTTGCTTTTTGCAGATTTAAAAGTGGAAACTGGAGTTAGAGCTTCACAATGTGCTTGACTTAGAGCAGGGACTTGACTTGAGTTACTTGAATTTTACTACAGTACCTACTTGTGACTTAATCCCACCTCCACTGTGAGATCATATTATTGCTGTTGCTCAAGATTTAACTAAACGTTAAATGAATGTCTCCTGCTGAAAATAAAGTGGAAAACATCTCAAATACAGGCAAATTATTTTGTATTTCTCATTGTGCAACGATTATACGGTTACTATAAGATCATTTAAATCATTTATAACCCTGTTACTTGTGTCTTCTACACATTAGTGTCAGTGGACACAAATCCTGTTGTCTGGTCTCGCCCAGAGGAGGGTGGGCTCCTCATTCGAGACTAGTTCCTTATACAGTCTCTAGAGTCTTTAGAAATGTTCTGAAATCCTTCCCCTGGTTGTTATTAAGGCGAGGAGACGTGTAACTTAAGCATTAGAATAGTAATGTGACTCGTTTTCTTCTGGCCGGTGTGTTTACGTTGGCGTATCGTTACAGCTGTGATCCGGGCGTGTGCAGATGGAGGAGCCAACCATCTATACCAGCTCACAGAGGGTCAGCAGGACCGGTAAGAGCAGCTCTTTTTGTTTTTTTTCCCATACTGAGAGTGGTAAGTGAGAAGAACAGGTGCTTCCAGCGTTATCCTGCTGGAAGCAGGCACACTGTGGGCATAAAGGGGTGCACATGGTTAGCAACAATACTCAGATAGGCTGTGGGGTTTAGACCATGCTCAGATGGTATTAAGAGGCACAAAGTGTGTCAAGAAAAATCATTACACCAGCAGCAGCCTGAACCTGGTGCATGGTTGGATGAAGGATGGATCCGTCATGTTTTCATGTTTTGTTTACGCCAAATTCTGACCCGAACCATCCAACAGCAGAAATCGAGACTCATCAGATCAAGCGACGTTTTTTCCACCAGTCTTATATTGTCCAATTTTGGTGAGCTGTGCCCAGAGCAGCCTCGGCTTTCCTCCTCAAACCTAACAGAAGCAGAACCTGACATGGTATTCGGCTGTTGTAGCCCATCTCCTTCAAGGTTTAACGTGTTTTTGGCACCGTTCTGAGTAAACTTTTGTGTGTTGAAAAAACCCCTGTTTGTCAGCAGTGATAGGATGTATTCAACAATCATGCCCTGGCCAAAGTCACTGAGATCACGTTTCATTCCATTCTGATGGTTGGTGTGAATGTGAGCTCAAGCTGCTGGCCCTTGTCTTAAAATGTTATGCATTGTACTAAGTTTTTTACGTTGAAAAAAAAATCAACAAAAAACGTAATTTAAGTCGCAGACTTGAACCACACCTCGTCTCTAATTTGTACAACACGTAACACACGCGTTTTTGCACCAGATGACAAAGCAAGCCGTATTTGAGGGACGTAACGAAGAAGAGCCGTGTTCATGAAGGATTTAACGATCTGTTAAGCACATTAACATTCTTTGTTCTTGCGTGAGCAGAGCCGGAGGCGGCTCAGAGGAGCTTACGGAAAAACTCGCTTTTGAATATATGCATGCGTTCACTCTGCGCTCATCCATCAAATCACTTGTAGCTGTCAGAGCTGCGCCCCTCTGATGCCTCTATAATCAGCCGGCGTTCCTGGGAGCCGTCATAACCGCACCTTCGTCTCTCTTCCTGACAGTTAATGTGCGCAGTCACCGCTGTCAAGGGGAACTCGTCAAGATTGCGAGCAGGTTTGTTGTGATTGAGCGATTCTGAAGGGTAAATAAATCTCCCGGGGGGAACGTGGGGAGGAGAAGTGGCTCTTTTCGGAAAGCTTTAACCCGGGCTGAATTGCTATCAGAAGGAAAGAGTAATCAAAGGCGGCTGAGATCGGGAAGGTTCAGACCTCTCTCGAATGCACGACTCGAGCCTAATCACGCTTATAAATCACGGCTCGTGTTCGCCGCTGATTGTTTGCTTTGCCATTCCCGTGAATTTGCCACGCACGCGCAGGTTCAACAGCCTTTCCTAACACACCCAAACCTCCACCTGCATGTGCCGAACTCCTGTCTGAACTCTCCGAGACGTCGTTAACACGCTGACCTTTCCCTCCGATGGAGGATTGGAAGCTATAACACTGTATCACCCTAATCTCATCTCATTACATACAGCCTGCTCCTATAAATCATTTGGGTTCGAAAGGTGTGCTGTATATTATACACCATTACAGAGGCTGTTAGCCTGCAGGAACGCTCGACATTACCACATACAGCACCGAAAGGAAAAGAAAAAGAGTAAAACAGCACAGGATCAGGGCCAAAAACGATCAAACCCTGCGCCAGCAGAGTTTAAATATGTCAGATACAACGAGATCAGTTTCATAGTACTGTCAAATAGTACATATTTATATTTATCATATAATAATCGGTACTTACTTTTCAAATGGAATATGCAATAGCGGTTGGATATTGCAAGATTACAAATTTTCTTTTAAGAATTTGTTTAGTTTAACAGAACATTGATATTTGGCTTTATGGTCTTTATATATTATATTGATCGTTTAAAATGTAAGACTTAAATAATAAAACACTATGTATGTGCAAAAGTCTTGGGCCATCATTAGATTTGTTGTTGTAGCAATGCTATAATGACCATATACAACAAATATCTCAGTCCCTTTATTAAGATACAAACCAAGAATACAGGAAATATGTACTAAAGTGAAAAAAAACATCAACTTACAATTGATAATCGTACAATCCAAGCAATAATGGGTTATGGGCCTGACTCAGGGACCTTACAGCGGCAGCTTGGAAGAGGTGGGATTTGAATGCTGGCCCTTCTGTACCACCACAGTCCCTGCAGTATTTAGTGTGACCTTCCTGATCAACCTTCTTCTGACTGTAGGGTTGACTTGGCATCCCGATGAAGCTGTGTAAGGGGAGCTCACACTAAATACTCTGCACTGTGATCTCTAGAAGCTGTTTTCTGATTCTTTCCCCCATTGTTAATACTGCATACAAATGTCCTGTATTTTCTGGTTGTATTTTAATAAAGAGACTGAAAAATAATTATGTATGGTCATTATAGCATTGCTAAAACAACAGATCTAAAGGTGGCCTAAGACTTTTGCAGAGTTGGCGTTTAACGGTATGTACTGTTTGAATACAGTAAGGAAAGGGTTCATCTTTTTTTTAATCGTTATTATTATTATAATTAGCCCAAAATCAATGCAAAAACCCCATCATTTTTAGTTTTAGATGGACTTTCTTGAGCTGTACTGACTGTCACAGACTGTGGTGGCATTGGTGGGGCACCAGGCTACTGACAGAAAGATTCAAACCCTGCCCCTGTTGGACCCTTGAGCTTTAAATCTGACCTTAACTCGGTTAGCTGGGATACACTTTGTACTGCAGATCAGCGTAAAAAAAAAGATAAATGTTTATCATTTACACACACCAACAAATTCAGGATCATACAGGATCAGTCTGAGGTTTGTTTTGTAGGAATTTATGATTAAATGTCTACAGATTATAAATAGAGAATTGAGTTACACCCAGTTTATATGAGAATTCGTCAGTAAAACGTGAGCATCGCGTGGTCTCTTGGTTTATTCCAGCCCCCAATCGGTGTAAACGTTCCTCTGTGTGATTGCAGTTTGTTCGGCTCCAGCCTAAATGATTTTGTTTACAGTGATTGCCACCTTCAAATGACTCGTAACCTTAAGTGACAGTTTAATGTTCGGGGTGCAAACGAAGCTTCGTTACTGAACCCAGCAAAGAATTTGGAGGACAGATATCAAGAGGAACAAGCTGATTTAACTCCACTTTAAAGTGTCCGCTGACCTGTCTGAGATAAAGGTTATCTAAGGTTTCTCATCCATCTGGGAGTCCGATGAGGAACCAATAAGCAGAGATGCACTTTTATATCAGCCCACTAACTACGGTTCTGCAGGGACGGATCCGCGGGGAAATATCCAGGATTCACAGCTGCAAATGGGGCTTATTCTTCCTGCTCCGAATAAATGAGGATGTATGAGGATGGGCGAAACATTTTCTGGAAGCTGATAAGATTTCTAAACATCACGTTCTACAGCTCAGATCTTGAGCGTGTAGATTGAGGCCGGATGATATCAGTTCACTCTGCACTGACTCCTGTTTAAAATGTTATAATGTAATGGAAATGCAAAAGGCAGAAGTTATATAAGGTTCAGCACTAAGTACAGCATAGGACCTACTGTACGGAGACGTCAGGAGAATCTCACTGTGACAGTAATGGAAAATAATCTCACCTCCGTTACAGCGCTCTGGAAGCAACGTCACAGAGCCCTGGAAATCTGGACTTTGTGCTATCTAGAACTAAAAGTTCATATCAGAACGGGACTAGGTTTTAAACAGAACCTCTGTATGATCATCACATTAACAAACCTTTATATGGTTGGTTCTGGGTTGTTCTCCGAGCTTGGCAATTGTATTGCAAACGTTTTGTCACCAATCGAGGAGACATCAACAGTGCGGTTGTAGGTGCTGTTTCTTCTGAACACTTGCGTTGTTATAGGTCATTGGTAACGTCGAGGTGTTCAGAAGAAACAGCACCTACAACCGCACTGATGATGTCTCCTCGATTGGTGACAAAACGTTTGCAATACAATTGCCAAGCTCGGAGAACAACCCAGAACCAACCAACTCAACCCGGGCTACCAATATTCAAAATTCTTTCAAACCTTTATATATTTAATATATTTCAACCACTGCATACTTGTATTTTGTATTTTCTTAATGTTTTTATGTTTATGCAAAATAAAAGACACAAATACATTTAATCCTAGAATCCTACAGTGGTTTTTCCAAATCCCCACTCTTCCAATGAATTCAGGACAAAGGAGGTTTGGGAATACCGTGGAACCTCGGAATTAAAACGCTCCTTTATTCGACCAATTCAGTCATTGGACTCCAAATTTGAACAAAAATTCTGACAAAACCCGTGTGCCTTCCAGAACCAATTAAGTTTGAATTCTGTATTTTTATAGCACTGTTGTGTTTTCATCCACAGAACCATAATGTGATTCAGCACAGCCTGAGCTACTTCCTAAATTTTCTGACACACTGTACTGGGGGAGCAGCTCCTGTGGCTCAGAGATAAAAGCCAGCTCCCGCACACAGAAATTCATGAGTATCTCGGTTTGAACCCCGGCTGGATTTGCAGCGTCACAGTTACAGTTACAGAACCCTGAGGTGGGCTGGTGTCCATTTTTGGGGTTTTAAGCTAATCCCATTTTGTGGTCAGTGTCCCTAACCGTTTTGGGATTATCTGTGGAGTTTCTCTGATTTGTTTTTGTACTGATTATCTCAACCAATCAAATGGAGATCATGCACTAAACATCACAGGACCTTTCAGAATAAAGTGAATGGAGTGCAAAAGCATGATGGGGATTAAATTAAATAAATAACATGATAGATAATACAGATGGGTTTCACTCTGCTTCTCTCTTTGAGTATGATTTGGAGTATTTAATTCATTCAGATGTGACCAGTCATGCTCATGCATCCAGTATGAGACCTTAGGGCAGCGTTTGGGAGCTCCCAGGTTAGGACCGTCACCTCTGAGGGGCTTGGCCAAGCCCACACAAACTAACTGAAATCAAATGTCTCTGCACTGTTTATATAAAGTTCTAAAACCTTATCAAATCAACGGTGGTTTGTTTAGAAAGGTTTCCAATATATTGCACCATGAACAGAAATAGGATATTTATTCTCTGTAAAGGTTGTGTTACTTCTCTTACTAGCTCAGGGCTGCATAAAGTGTGCATAAGTCTGCAGATAGTGTTGAACTATATAGTATTTACAGTATGTTTGTGCTTTCCATTTAATGTTACATTAGTGAGCTTCTGTCTGAATTATTAATGCACCACTCTGTTATTTCACAAACATTAAGTTTAATCTTTATCTCTCTCTCTTTTTCTTGTTTTTTTCCCTGAAGGTTTCTACCAGACTACATAAACGGAGATTTCGATTCCATAACGCCTGAGGTCAGGGCTTACTACTCTCAAAAGGTAGTTATTCTGTCTGTAATCGTGATTAGAAATTTAAAATGATATATATATATAGCTGATATTTGATTACAGGCTGAGTCGTTAGATGTTCAGTGCGTTAGATACACTGCTGTCCTAACCCAGACCCTCTGCATTCATCTCAAATGCAAATGCAAATTCGATCTCAGTAATTCCACGTAAAAACACGGCACGTCAGGTGTGGGCCGGAGCCCGAAGCGTTGTGAGAAACCAGCAAAGATTTAGCAGGCGTGCATATTTGAATGTGAATGGGTCCCTCAGCAGGGATTCAGACGCCGGGTTTGTAATACCCGCTGTGAATGAGCAGTCACCTGGATCGGAGCGTGGAGATGCATCTGCTCAGGCAGAACAGAGCGCGGCGAGAAGCCATGTTCCTCACGGTCCTGCCTGACACCTGGAAGAGTTCCTGCAACGAGAAACGCATTTACATTTACACACCGAGAATAAAAACCTCACTGTGCTGTGGGAGGTGCAGCCTGGGCTTTGGAGAAGTTTGAAAAAACTTCTGAACTTTCAGTACAGAACAGTTTAAAACTTCAATTAGAGAACAACCAACCAACCAACCAACCAACCAACCAGGGGGGATTAGGGATGGAGAGTGGTTTCTGAAGGGGATGGGTCAAGTACTTATTATGAAAAAAAAAAACTAAATCAATCCATGCTTATAAGATTTTTTCATTTTTTTTCATACAACTTTTAACACTCCCCAAAAGATCACACAGTATGGGCGAAAGGGTCGAAATTCCATCACAGGGTGTGATCCCCACCTGGTCAGCATTTCCTCACATGTAGGCTAAGATGTTTTGACCAAGGGACCCCACGGGGCCAACTAGACGTTTGTTGTCACCCAATAATTACCCAAAAATATGGGATAGACATTATTTTGGAGTTCCTCTGTTGCTGCAACCAGCCTTCACACACATCTGAGAAACTATCAACTAGATCTTCAAAACAACGACTGTGAGGCCGGGCGCTGATGTTGGGACAGCACTGGCTAACTTTGGTGTTCCTGTGGGGTTGTCTGCATACTTTTGACCATATAGTAAATATATATATACATATATCAAGTAGTAACAGTGCCTAGGCTGATAATCAGGTCACTGTTCAGCTCTGTTTAATCTGTATCGTAGGGTCAGAACAGAACCGGATCTTAACGCAACCAATCTCTCTTTTGGGGTATCAGAACTTGCAGGCTGATTGAAACAACAGATCAGGACCTGACAGAACTTCCACCAAATGCCTGGCCATCATGCTGGAGGAGATGAAGGAGCGCCAGCGAGTGCAGGTACGACCGCCTCTTATCAAAGGCTTACCCTCCCCGTCCTTTAAAAAACAAATAGAATTAACAACACATATAATTACCCAGTGGTGCTTTCAGAAGTGTTTGAAACCCTTTAGAACCCTTAGGAATTTTCTATATTTCTGCCATAAATATGTCCATCAGTTCCATCAATGATGGCAAAGCCGTCCTGGCCCCAGATGCAGCAAAAACAGGCCCCCAAACCTATGATACTACCACCACCATGTTTCACAGATGGGGATAAGGTTCTTATGCTGGAATTGCAGTGCTTTCCTTTTTCCAAACATAACACTTTTTTCTTTTAAACCAAAACCTTCTATTTTCGGTCTCATCCATCCACAAAAAACATTCTTCCAATAGCCTTCTGGCTTGTCCACGTGATCTGTAGCAAACTGCAGACGAGCAGCAATGTTTCTTTTTGGAGGGAGCCCTGCCATTGCACTCCAATTGTTGTTCAGTGTTCTTCTGATGGTTGAAACTCATGAACATTAACCCTAGCCAAATGTGAGAGAGGCCTTCAGTTGCTTAGAAGTTACCCTGGGGTCCTTTGTGACCTCACCAACTATTACACCGCCTTGGCTCTTGGAGTGATCTTTTGTTGGTCGACCACTCCTGGGGAGGGGAAAAAAACAATGGTCTTGAGTTTCCTCCATTTATACACAATATCGTCTGACTGTGGATTGGAGTCCAAAACACTTTAGAGTTTTTTTTTTTTTGTAACCTTCAATTTAACTGCTAATCCTAGAGGCTTTTTCACATAATTTTGTCACTCACTAATATGTAAATATTGGATCCATTTTCCTCAAGTAAATAAATTGACCAAGTATAATATTTTTTGTCTCATTTTTGTTTAACTGGGTTCTCTTTATCTGCTTTTAGGGACAAATCTGATGATGTTTTTAGGGGTCATATTTATGTAGAAATATAGAAAATTCTAAAGGGTTCACAACCCTTTCAAGCACCACTGTATTACCAGATTGTAAAATGTTTAGGGGAGAGTTTTTTTATTTTAGCCTTTAATTTGTGGAATGTCCTAAAGGTTAAAAACCATTTTTCTTAAATATTATGTAATGCAAAAATTATAAGAGTTTCAAACATTTTTATCCACTGGGTATTCTCCACTGTTTTATTCAGAAGTTTGTGCACTCCGATCAAATGGCATGTTTTTCTGTAATTTTAAATTAAGCAACCTACCAAAAAACTTATTTTATTACACGAAGTAAATAAATTAGCTACGAGACCTTCCAAAAACCACCAAAAACATTTTTTTGAACAAGAATGTGTGATATTTAAGTTCTGTTGTTTTGAAAATGAACAAACCATAAACAGTACTTTGACCAGGCTGCCCAAAAACATGACTGTATTCTTAATTAAAAACCAGTTCCAGAGGTCAAACCCACAATCACTTCAGAAAATAAGACTGCTTTACAAAATCCAGTTACCAGAAGGGGGCAGCACTGTGCTGCAGGGGCTAGCAGTGGGTATAGAATAGAATGACCAGGGGCCGGATTCACGAAGGTCCTTAAGAAAAACGCTAAGAAGTTCATAAGAATATTATTAAATGCAATTCTTGACAAAAAAAAAATTATTTGAAGAAAATCTTCGGTGTTTTCTTACGTAGGCTATGTTGCATTTTATAGCTTACAATATATAAAGTAAGAATTTGTATTTCAAATTTCACACTTTTACAGCCTAGGACGAGTGTGATTCTATGGTAAGGTTAAGAAGCATTTAAGAACAGAATGTTTAAGAATACCACTTGTTCTTAGAATTACCCTTTAGAAAAAATAAGATATTTTTTAAGTTTAGAGAAGAGTAATAATTTTTCCCTGCTTTTTTAAAAAGAATGAAGTTAAGAAAGAACACATCTAAGAAGATTTTCTTTCTTAAGACACTTTTGTGAATCGTGTCCCTGATCGTTTCTGATGCAGGTTTTGTGGTTTTTTGTTTAAAAGCTGTTGCTGCCTGACTTTGTTTGTGTATTTGGTTTATTTAATGCCATTGTCAGCAACAGCGGCCATTTCAGCGACACCCCTAAGGTTACATCATGACTCGTCATATATATACACAAACTCATGCCAATGCCAATTTAGAGTAATCAATGAACCTAGTGCATGTCTTTGGACTGTGGGAGGAAACCGGAGTACCCGGAGTAAACCCACACGGACACGGGGAGGACATGCAGACTCCACACAGAAAGGACCCAGGCCACTCCACCCTGGGATTGAACCCAGGACCTTCTTGCTGTGAGGCAGCTTTGCTTCCACCGTGCCGCCCCTTCTGTCTGAGGAAAACCACTAAGGACAGAGTGGCAGAATGTGTGGAAGCTTTTATAGTGAAAAATGTGTGCAAAAAAAAAAAGTACTTGAAGAAGTTAAAAGGGAAAAGCTGTGATTTGTTGTGGTTATTAATTTTGAGTTTGGACTATTTTTTGTGTTCTTAAATTTGAAGTTTATTCTTTGTTATGTATAAGTGCATAATGAATCAGGACGGGTTTATGACTGGTACGAGTCTCAGTCTTGAAAGTCCTGCACACTGTCTGATATCAAACAGGACCTGAATGTGGAAGGTGCATGGGTTCAGAAGGAGTTTGGTGTGAGGTTTTACACTCTGATTCAGTCCTTCCTTCATCCATGGAGAGATAAAGTGTGTGTTTGCTGCTGCATCCCAGTTGTCAGATTAGCATCGGTGTGAATTCAGGCTCTGCTCCAGCTGTCAGCCTGTTATGAGTCGCGTGTGTGTGTATGGACTCTGACAGGCTGTCTGATGGACGTCACTCTGCCCGTTCTCACCCAACTGATTCCCCGGTGTGTGAGTCAGACCTAAACACACACTGTCTCCTCTGACCTGTGCCCAACCTTTAGTTTTTTGTTTTGTTTTGTTTATTCCTCTCTCTGGGTCTGTGTCTCAGCGTCACTGGTCTTTACTCCGGTTCATTGCTTGTGCAAATAAGGAGGCAGCGGTGCAGGTCGAGCTCAGATCTGTCTGCTCTAGGTAACGACGGAGGAACAGTGCTGGTGTTGGTGCTGTTCAGCTTCAGGGATCTGGAGAGCAGGGTTCGATCTTTGCCTCCAGTCATGTTATGGAGCTGTGGTGCTGCAGCACTTATTGTACTAGAGCTGACCAGAAGGGTGAGGGTTCATGTCCCAGCACTGCCAGGCTGCTACTTTTGGGGCCCTAAATGAAGCCCTTAAAACATGATTGCTTGGATTTTATACTGTTTCGTCCAAAGGACTGGATTTAGACGAAAACACGACTGAATCAGGGATGTTGGGAAGGGAGTGGCTCAATAGTTATGAGTTCAAATCACAGCTATTGAATAAGGGCGTCTGCTAAATAATGTAGAAGTTCTAGTCCCATGACTGGCAGATGTATCACAATGCAAAAATGGGACGGTGTGCATTATGCATTCTTGTTTGTCACGCCATCTAATGCAACTGCATTTTTTTTTAACACCAGAGGGCACAATTATACTCACAGACTTTCTTTAATTGCAGCAAACTAAATACTTTGTTTACAGTTTTATACAAGGAAAGTACACGTTCTGAGATGTTGTTTTTCAGACATAAATAAGGAGTGTTTTCACTTAGTTATTTAAGATATGGTGAAGCTACAATAGAACATTTTGTTTACAATTTTAAACCTCTGTTTCTAATCCTTTCTTTAATCATTTCTTTCAAAATCAGTCACCCTGTCCTGTTTTGTGGTCTGTCCAGGTTTCAAAACATGGGATTCAAAAACAGATTTGGCTGAGTCCCTTGCCTGTGTAGCTCCACCCACCACTGTCTATCGGCTGCCTGTAACGTTACCCATTCTAAATGTAAGGCCTTTACCAGAGCCCCTTATCCAGATCCACTCACAGTTGGATTTGCACTCACAAAACCTTCTGAACAGTATCATGCGCCTTACTGATCAGATGTTAGTTCCATGCTTAGTTCTGAGGCTGAACTTGAGGAAGGTCAGATCAGCCCGAGTTCTTACAGCGCGAGTTACGTTTCAGATTTTGGAGTCGCTCCCCTGAGCGTCGGTGTAATTACCGCTGTACAGTAATGGGTCCAATTTAGGTGTCAGAGCTGTGACTCTTTAAACAGCGCTGCGGGGGGCAGCAGTGAGGTTCAGATGCACTGATTACCGTCTCTGCATCTTAAGCAGTGAGAGGCGAGAGCGATCCGGGCACGAGGGCATCACAGGAAGGGTGAGATAATCATCACGCTTCTGCTAACGCCATGTTTTTCTGTCCCTGCCTTAGAGCAGATGGACATCAGCGCTGAACCTGATCTGGCGGCTGTGATAGCGAGACTGATGTGTGCTGATGTTTCTGCAGCTGGACTGCATCGTGACGCTGGGAGGCCTGGCAGGGAGATTCGATCAGATCATGGCTACGGTCGAGACGCTATTCCACGCTCAGAAGATGACAGAAACACCAGTGCTGGTCATCCAGGGTTCGTCTCTGGCCTGCCTGCTCCAAGGGGTAATGACACACCTCACTGCACCCATAATCTTATTATGAGCAAGTGCTACCTGTATAAACATCCTCATTAGCACACAACTAAGCTTAAAAAACAAGGGGCTGGAAATATTGAATAATCCTATAATCATAGTCATAATAATTCATGATTTATAACTAATATAAGGAATGTCTTTTATGTCTGAGATGCTTTTACTAAGATAAATGTCAGCAGACGAGACAAACCTCTCGTTATGTGTTTAATAAAACTCTTATTTATTATGAGCTGGGTGGGATTTTATTTACACAGGGTCTCATGGTCGTTTCCAGATTGTCCTTATCAGCATTTTTCTCTCCATCCCTGAGAAAATTACATACAGAATTATCTCCTGATATTGACCCAGCTGTAAGGAGGGGGCACCCCTGGTCTGTGACACATAGCAACCCATCATTTCACCAGGAGAACCAAAACTACTCTATAAAGTCTTTCTATAAACTTTTCTCTCCTCGAGTTCTCTGAGGTTAATCATGATTCTGTTATTTTGTCATTTTGTATCAGAGGTGGTAATTAGTCCAAACTTGTTACGCTCTAAGAATATCTCTGCAGATCCATGGCGCCTCGGCTTCTGCCTGCACACATACACATGCAGCACTGTGCTAATTGAGATTGGCACATGGTTATTCTGTTATTCTGAAGCAGCTCGGGTTTAACATTAGGACAGAACACGTGAGATAATGTACATGTGTGTGTGTGTGTGTGTGTGTGTGTGTGTGTGTGAGTTCATCAAGATCCTCACCCAGGATTCGAACGCTGACCCTCAGGACCTGCCATTACTTATAACATAACCATTACTATTAGAGTCTAACCAGTCAGAGTAACCGAGTTAATGAGTGTTACAGGGAAACATTTATGATTTACTTATTAGATTTTATTTATTATTTTGATTCACCAGTGAACGTGAGGACTTACACCCTGTTATAGTTCATTACAAAGAAAACTTAAAACCTACATACTGTATATACATGAGTACCTAATAAACACGCCCTAACAAATAAACCCTAATAAACAAATCCTACCAAATAAACCCTAATAAACAAACCCTACAAAATACACCCTAATAAACACACCCTAACAAATAAACCCTAATAAACACACCCTACCAAATAAACCCTAATAAACACACCCTACCAAATAAACCCTAATAAACAAACCCTACCAAATACACCCTAATAAACACACCCTAACAAATAAACCCTAATAAACACACCCTACCAAATAAACCCTAATAAACACACCCTAACAAATAAACCCTAATAAACACACACACCCTACCAAATAAACCCTAATAAACAAACCCTTACAAATTAATCATAACAAAATAAACCCTAATAAACACACCCTACCAAATAAACCCTAATAAACACACCCTACCAAATAAACCTTAATAAACACACCCTAACAAATAAACCCTAATAAACAGAATCTAACAAATAAACTTCAATAAACACACCCTAACAAATAAACCTTAATAAACACACCCTACCAAATAAACCTTAATAAATAAACCATAATAAACAAACCCTAATAAACATGCCCTAACGAACACACCTACACAGACACAGCCTAACAGACACATCCCAAATGAACACACCCTTATGGATGCACCCTAACAAACACACTTTAATGGACACACATTAACACACTTATGGTAGATAACCTGAAGTACACTCCCTAAAAAGTCAGTGGGTCTTTATCAGTTTTTAATGTAAATCTTTAATAAAATGATGTAGTCTCCATTTCCAAAAACCCTTAAATACTTTAACTAAGTTACTTCTTGTTTCATTAGCTCAAATTCCCTTAGTCCTTCATCAAAATACCTCGCAGTATTCTCTAGGAAGCTGAAGATGTCGTATCTCCGGCTGTGTATCGGACCTTAATTAGACTTTTAGCTCCGCTGTTTTTGTTTGTTTGTTTATTAGGACAGAAAGCATAGGCTGCAGGTGAACACGGGACTGGAGGGTGATTGGTGCGGTCTGATCCCGGTGGGCGGTCCCTGCATCACCACCACCGTAGGGCTCAAATGGAACCTGAGTGAGTGTTTACACACGCTACACACACACAGTGTAACACAACACACACAGTTTCCCTTTACTTTCTGATTCAGAGCTTTAAACTAGGACTTTATTGCCCCGTTGGCATCAGGACTAAACGTACCTCACTCAGCGGGCATGTGGAGCCACAGGTGTGTTCATAACATTCCAACATGGCATCTTCTCTGAAACATTCCTGATCTCATGTCTGAGGTACACTGTAACTCTGAAGCTCTGCTGCCATAGGAACATTGATTTTTGGGCAGCAGGTCTGAATCGTGTACCTGCTAATTACA
>JAJAGP010000793.1:202343-292645 GCA_025084515.1 Ancistrus triradiatus | reverse complement strand
TTTTCTTACAATTGCTCCCACAGTTGATTTATTCACACCAACCTGCTTGCCTATTGTAGATTCACTCTTTCCAGCCTGGTGCAGGTCTACAATTTTCTTCCTGGTGTCCTTCGACAGCTCTTTGGTCTTGGCCATGGTTGAGTTTGGAGTCTGACTGTTTGAGGCTGTGGACAGGTTTCTTTTATACAGATAACGAGGTCAAACAGGTGCCATTAATACAAGTAACGAGTGGAGGACAGAAGAGTTCTTAAAGAAGAAGTTACAGGTCTGTGAGAGATAGAAATCTTGCTTGTTTGTGGGTGACCAAATACTTATTTTCCACCATGATTTACAATTAAATTCTTTAAAAATCCTACAATGTGATTTCCTGGATTTTTTTTCTCATTTTGTCTCTCATAGTTAGGTATGTTAGGTAGGAGAACTTGCACAATCAGTTTCTAATTAAATACTGTTTTCCCCCACTTTACATATTATAATAATATAACATTAAATAATATACATACTAGTTCTTCTTCTTCATACCATTGATCGTACCATTGAGTGTTTTATTTAGGGTATTCGAAGCTGGATTTAATTTTATTTTTTCAGATTTAAGGCAGGGAAATTCAAACAGATGATTCACTGTTCGAGTTGTTCAAGTTAAGAGGCATTCGACTGAAGTAAAAACAAAGTTAACTTTGAAAATGCTTTACTTAAGTAACAAACTACTTACCCAATTGACTACTTGAGTAAGAATAGAGTTAAGACACTTAACTTTAAAAATTCTTTACTGAAGTAACAAAGTACTTAATCAAATAATTACTTGAGTAAGAGGAGTAAATTGTCTCAGGGTAAGTGTGTGAGTGCTCTTCAATGAATGTACACCCTGTTCTACTGCTTAGGCCTCAGCTCCCTGAGACACTGAACTGGAGTAAGTAGGAATGAATCTGAATGATTGTATGCCCCGAAGTCATACCACCTCCTACCCCAGAGAGCATTAGATTGAAGTCTTGAGTTTATTACAAACCTATCATACTAGGAGGCAGATGCAGAAGTTGAGCAGAATGGAGCAGAAGTTTCTGAATTGAGGTAGATGCTGTTCATATTTGAAAATAATGTACATTAATGTGGCTCAAATCTTTTTAATTAATGCATTTAATGGCCATGACTGTACCATCATCAATAACATTAATGATCATTACATTTCATCTTTTTTTGCAACTGATGTCTCCAGTGTAACAAGTGAACATCTGAACACTGCATATTGCAGCACAGTCTATTAAAAAATTCAAACACAAGAGATGAACTACTCTGGCTGCTAAGTATATACCAAGCCCATTTTGAATGCATCAAATATTGAAGCATGGCCAGAACACTTCATCGTATGTGAAACATTGTGGTGTCAACTGCTCTTAGGAGCATCGTTATATGGTAATTAAAGTGAACAGCAGAAACAGCATTAGGTTTCTGAAGCTACAGCATATTATGAGGACTGAAAGAACTTGCTTTCCACAAATCATGCGCTCTTGATTTTAGATTTTTTGAAACCAGATTATGAGAGATTCTGATTTGATGGCATTCCGTGATAGGCAACATTGGTGGTAACACTACTGACAGAGAAACAAGGCTAATGATAACCTGGCCCACCATTTTAACTTTGTTGGATGCAATGCAAAGGCAGAAAGTCAAACATTTAACCTCTTTGAAGTCTTATGTGGTGAATAGATTTGCTTTATTGTGATAGAGCAGAAAAAAGGCATTATCCAATGAGTTACACATGACAGTCATAAGGGTTAAAAGCAAGTACACATATGACCTTTGCCAAGGGCACTTACACAAACCCCATACCATGACACACCCTGGTTTTTTGATAATGGTCTGGATGGTCCATTTCTTCCAAAACAATTCTGGAATATTGATTCTTCTGACCACAATACACATTTCCACTGTGTGATAGTCCATCCTAGATTCCTCGAAGCCCAAGTAGATGCTGCTTCTGCAAAGGGTTAACATGAGACTTATTTCATGCACAGTAATGTTTTAAGAGGCATTTGCGAATGTGACTACATATTGTAATGGTTGACAAAGGTCTGCCAAAGTAATCCCTTGCCTTGTTGAAAACCATGAAATAGCTTTAGTTCATACTGTCTGCAATTAAATAAAAGTCAAAGTAAATGTAAGGAACACTGCATGTTATTTTTTATACCATATTGTTCCAAATTTTTCTGATTTGGGGTTGTGGATGTGTGCCAAGGCTATATTTCAGTGATGTTAATGTCTTACCTTGTTCCATTTCCCATTGAAGGCAGCTGAAAGAAGAATGCCATACGAATGGTGATAAAGTGTCAAATGGTAACTGGGTAACATAACTGTGCGATGAAATGACAATGTCCAAACAGCCCAAACTATTATGTCCAACAATGTCCAAACTATTAGGTAACTTTCTAAGTTATTTAGTTTTAGATTTTCACACCAAAACTGTTTTTGTGAACATCTGTTAAAGAAGTGATTGATGCCTGAATATTTTGTTTTCTTCCTGAAACATCCTGATATCCTTCCTGATATAAACCTCTAATACTAACAGGTAGTTAGTGGGTTATAATGGTATTTTAGTGGGACTCAAGGCACACTCCCTCCACTGGCCTGTCTTCTTCCCACAGTACATTCTGATGGTATTAATTTTCCAGGCAAACAGTGCACACATACCCGGTCACCCATGTGATGTGTCAGAAAATGTGACTCACAGGACCAGATTAATTTCTTGCTCTAAGGTCCAGTTCTGATGCTTGCATGGCCAAGTACTTTAACGGGAGTTAGCATGGTTAGCAGCCCAATACTTACCTGACTTGCTGCACGGTGTCCTGTAGATAGCTTTGACCATTTCTGTGACTTGATCCACAATGGCCCTTCTGTCAATTTGGCTAAGAAGAGATATCCTTCAATTCCCTCACAGAGATATCCAACATCCTGGGACCAATGTTAGCATTTATTCATCACTACTGCACTTCGCAAGCCATGGCATTTGAGAGATGCTCCAACCCAATTGTGTGACCATAATGATATGTCCCTTGTCAAAGTCACTCTTATCTTTAAGTCCACACATTTGTGCCTCATCCAACACACTGACTACAAGAACCCACTGTCCCCTTTGCAGAAAAACAGCGCCAAAGCATGATGTATCCACCCCCATGCTTCACAATACGTATGGTGCAACTCAGCATTCTTCTTCCAAGCACGACGAGTTGAGTTTTTACCAAAAAGTTCTATTTTGTTTTCATCTGGCCACATGATATTCTCTCAATCCTCTTCTGGATCATCCATATGCTCTCTGGCAAACTTCAGATGGGCCTGGACATGTACTGGCTTAAGCAGGGGGGACACGCCTGGCACTGCAGGATCTGAGTCCCTCTCGGCGTAGTGTGTTACTGATGGTAGCCTTTGTTACTTTGGTCCCAGCTCTCTGCAGCTTATTCATCAGGTTCCTCCGTGTAGTTCTGGGATTTTTGCTCACCCTTCTCATGATCATTTTGACCCCATGGAATGAGAGCTTGCATGGGGCCCCAGATTGAGGGAGATTATTAATGGTCTTACAGTTGCTCCCACAGTTGATTTATTCACACCAACCTGCTTGCCTATTGTAGATTCACTCTTCCCAGCCTGGTGCAGGTCTACAATTTTCTTCCTGGTGTCCTTCGACAGCTCTTTGGTCTTGGCTATGGTTGAGTTTGGAGTCTTGACTGTTTGAGGCTGTGGACAGGTTTCTATTATACAGATAATGAGGTCAAACAGGTGCCATTAATACAAGTAACGAGTGGAGGACAGAAGAGCTTGTTAAAGAAGAAGTTACAGGTCTGTGAGAGCCAGAAATCTTTCTTTGTGCTCTTTGTGGGTGACCAAATACATATTTTCCACCATGATTTACAATTAAATAATTAAAAAATCCTACAATGTGATTTCCTGGATTTTTGTTTCTCATTTTGTCTCTCATAGTTGAAGTGTACCTATGATGAAAATGACAGACCTCTCTCATCTTTCTAAGTAGGAGAACTTGCACAATCAGTGGCTCATTAAATACTTTTTTGCCTCACTGTATATCAACATACTAGCCATGGGCCAATTTAATGACCAATCAATCTAATGCATGTTTCTGGAATGTGGGAGGAAACCAGAGTACCCGTCTGGTCACAGGGAGGACAACTCCACATAGGCAGAGTCTAGGGTTGAGATAGAACCAAGGATCTCAGTTGTAGAGGCCAAAAACTCATTTTACTCATCTTTACCTGGGATTCCAATTATTTGAGGGGACTGTAGTACAATGCTTAATATCCAGAAAGAGGGGCACTTACAACTTTTGCAGGACACTTCATTCAGTTTCAACATAACCCACATTTAACTGCGGAGACCACCTAGTTTCCCTATAAAAACCCTTGTGTGAGCCTCACATCCATCCCATATGGCCATCCACATACATGGAGCCTACAGAGAAACGTTAGTGGGGCCCAGCTGAGCTTCCTAATTGGGTCTCACCTTCAAGCCCAAGTCAGGCCAATGGTCTTTTTGGCTGGGAACTGACAGTCAGTGTGCTGCATTACATCGTGACCTTCTGCAAATGAAGACAAACAATAAGGGGACAAAATATGGCAAAATTTGTGAGAGTTTACCACTAGTTTATCAATTAAACCAGGGTTGCCTAAACTGTCATACAAGTTATATTTCATGTAATCTTTTTCATCATGTATTCTCCATTTGTTCAGATTTATACAATCATTTTTCAGTGCAGACTCACAAAAAGAGCATATAGTAAATATGCTCCATGTCATCTTTTTTAAATAAACAGTGAAACTACAGGAAGAAATTTTTCACAGCTTTTCAACTGAGATTTCTCAATAACACAATCATACAAGAAAGTGCTTCCTTCAGAAACCATGGAACCACACAGACAGGGTGGGGCACTACAATGGAAGCTTGCATTACGGACTTATATTCTACTGCAGGATGAGTACATCTTGGAAGAACACCAAATAAGACTATATTTCTCTTGGAACAACTACTTGACCTTAAATTATTATTCAGTGTTCAGTTTACATTTGATCGTGGAGCCGACGCATGTTTGATATAGTGCTGAACATTAAGTTGAGAATAAAAGTGTGTGTGTGTGTGTGCGCGCATTTGATCGGACATCAACACACTGACACAAACAGGAAGCTGGTGCAGGTAACAGTTATTGGACTTTTGTGACAGCTTCATGAATGGACTCAGCCACGTAGTCAATATTCTTAGTGGTTAGGCCACACATGTTGATACGGCCACTGCCCATCAAGTAGATGTGCTTTTCCTTCACCATGTACTCCACTTGTTTGGCTGTAAAAGAGAATCAACAGTAAATTATCTTCAACATGCATTCAGGTTTGCATTTCAGCTTATTTGTGAAAATGACACACACACAAGACTGTGCTATGTTTGAGAGTACAGTGGTGCTTGAAAGTTTGTGAAACCTTCAGAACTGTCTATATTTCTGCATAAATATGCACACAAGTCCAAAACGTAAATAAAGAGAACTCAATTAAACAAATGAGACAAAAATATTATACTTGGTCATTTATTTATTGAGGAAAATGATCCAATATTACATACTGGTGAGTGGCAAAGGTATGTGAACCTTTGCTTTCAGTATCTGGTGTGACCCCCCTGTGCAGCAATAACTGCAACTAAACGTTTCCTGTAACTGTTGATCAGTCCTGCACAGCGGCTTGGAGGAATTTTAGCCCATTCCTCCATACAGAACAGCTTCAACTCTGGGATGTTGGTGGGTTTCCTCACATTAACTGCTCACTTCAGGTCCTTCCACAACATTTCGTTTGGACTTTGACTTGGCCAATACATGAACTTTATTCTTCTTTAACCATTCTTTGGTAGAACGACTTGTGTGCTTAGGGTTGTTGTCTCGTTTAGAATTCTCTGTTTCACAGATGAGATAAGGTTCTTATGCTGGAATGCAGTGTTTTCCTTTCTCCAAACATAACGCTTTCCTTTTAAACTCTAGGATGTTGGTTGGTTTCCTCACATTAACTGCTCGCTTCAGGTCCTTCCTCAACATTTCGATTGGATTAAGGTCAGGACTTTGACTTGGCCATTGCAAAACATTAACTTTATTCTTCTGTGTGCTTAGGGTTGTTGTCTTGCTGCATGACCCACCTTCTCTTGAGATTCAATTCTGACATTTTCCTTTAGAATTCTCTAATAGAATTTAGAATTCATTGTTCCATCAATGATGGCAAGCCACCCTGGCCCAGATGCAGCAAAACAGGCCCAAACCATGATACTACCACCAGCATGTTTCACAGATGGGATCTTATGCTGGAATACAGCGTATTCCTTTCTAAAAACATAACGCTTTTCTTTTAAACCAAATATTTCTATTTTGGTCTCATTCGTCCACAAAGCATTCTTCCAATAGCCTTAAATAAAACAGGGTGCCCACTCACACCTGATTGTCATCCCATTGATTGAAAACACCTGACTTTAATTTCCTCTTCAAATTAACTGCCAATCCTAGAGTTTCACATACTTTTGCCACTCACTAATATGTACTATTGGAGCATTTTCCTCACCAAATAAATGAGCAAGACTGATAATTTGTCTCATTTGTTTAACTGGGTTCTCTTTATCTACATTTAGGACTTGTGTGGAAATCTGTTGATGTTTTAGGTCAAATTTCTGCAGAAATATGGAAAATTCTAAAGGGTTCACAAACTATTAAGCACCACTGTATGTGTGAGGAGGTGCTGTGATGGGGTCGATGCATACGGTTGAGGCCTGTGAAGCTGAACATGCCAATCTGCGCAGTGATGTGTTCCCAGGTGCCTGGGGTACCCAGGGCCTTCAGTTTGGCCTTTAGCTCAGCTCGCATAAGCAGCACCCTATCAGCCATCGTCTTAACATTATCCTTCCTGTAACAAGGCAATAACAAGTAATTGTCAAAGCATTCGTTTTTAACATCTCAAAATTATCTTATAATGTGAGAGCAACTTATATATACATACCATTCAGCAAAAAGCTCTGGGTTATTAAGTGTTATTGCAACCAAGCGAGCCCCCTGAGATGGAGGATTGGACCAGGTGATTCGGACGATCTTCTCCAACTGGGAGAGAACGCGATTCAGGTTGTCGCCATCTTTAGCAACAATTGTCAGATTGCCAACCCTCTCATCTGCAAAACGTAGTTTAGCATTAGAAGAGGCTTTATGGTTCAGATGTCAATCTGCTGATATGGCATCTTAATGGTGAATGATTCTAGCCAAACATGAAAATACATTACCAATTTCCTTAATGAGTAACTTACTGTACAGGCCAAAGTTCTTTGAGAAAGACTGGGCACAGAACAGTTCAAAGCCCTGTGATACAAAGTACCGAACTGCCCAAGCGTCATTGTCCAAATTTCCAGAGGCAAAGCCTTGATATGCTGAGTCAAAGAAAGCAAAGAGCTTCCTCCTCTGAAAAGTGTAAATAAAACATTGTAAATAAGGAGAAAGTTTCAGAATAGTGACTAGCCTAACAAGCCTCTGTTGATTCACACCTTGAGAGTGACTGAACTGGAGTAACCTGATTCTCTTACCTTCATGACTTCTGCAATCTTCTTCCACTCTTCCTGGGTAGGATCTGTACCCGTGGGATTGTGTGCACAGGCATGCAACACAAAGATAGAGTACTCAGGTGCACTCTGAAAGACAAAATATACATTGCTATATTTTTAGTATTTCAATCATACTGTTTGAAGCCTCACAAACTGAATTTACTCAAGTTACTCAACTGGTCTCAAACCAGTTTTGTCACAATCATAATCCCAATGTATTTTTAACTGACACTCAAAATCAGTATATAAACTTTATTTATTTGATTGATTATTTATTTGTTTTAAAGAAGCCTGCTCAGTGAAGAACATCCATGTCTATATTATGGTGTGGACTTGTAAAATCATAAATGGTTCTCCAATGGAACCATTATAATAAAGGGTTGTTGGCCTATTTGTGGACAGACTCTGTTAAAGGACATCTTTAAAGGAGTCACAAAGGCAGGTTATTTGACAGCAGCTTCAGATGATGTTTACATCAACCATCACAAATGTGGAAAATATGATCTCGTTGATTTTCTTTGTGGCAGACAGGCTGGTTTAATTACTGTATTTCTATAACATCTGAGAATGCACAACACAATGAAACGAGTCATATGGGCTACAACACCAGAAGACCATGTCAGTTAGTCAGTGGCTATTAGCTAATAACAGAAAGCTGCAATAGGCACAGGCTCACAAAAACTGGACAGCAGGAGGTAAGGTAAAGTAAGGAAGAGGGATTAATAGCAGGACAGCTCATGGGCCATTTGCAGTGCTCTCATGGGGTGATTGGGGGTAGGGGCTCAGATATGTGTTTTAAGTAACACTGGACAGCAGTGGACTGGAAACACATTCCCTGCTCCAACTTCCGCTGAGGAACATTTGGCAGCAAGAGCATGAATCCACGGACTCAGCATGCCTTGCTTCAAAAATCCAGGGTGATGGAGGTGGGGTAATAGTTTGAGGAATGTTTTTGTTTAAACCCGGGACCTTCTTGCTGTGAGGCAGCGGTGCTACCCACCAAGCCACCGAGCTGCCCCCAAAAGTCATCTCAGTCGGTTTTCATGAACATGACAATAAGTTCAGTGGCATTCACAGTCAATGGATCTAAATCCAACAGAAAACCTTTGGAATGTGGCAGAATGGGAGATTCACAGCATGAAAGTGCACCTGAAAAATGTGCAGGGAAGTGCTACCAACATCCATGGCACAAAGAATTGAGGCTGTATTGACAGCAAAAGGAGGCCTGTCCCAGTATTAGTATAGTGTTTCAAATGAAGTGCTCAACGATTATATGTAATAATAATTCTGGGCCATTTAACATGTACACAATCATAGCTTACTTTTACAAGAAGTTATTTTAAGCGCAAAGAATAGATCTAGCCCTTTTCCATCATGTTAGTTTAGATATCCTTCTGTTTTTAACCAGTATTTCCAATTTAATTCAATATATATTTGAATTGCAGTCTCAACCATGGCTTGTACACTTTATCATGTGAACCAGCAGCAATGTGACAAAGTCGTGCTGGGTTTTACATTTTTTAAAATTAGCATATTATCATGGTAAATAGTGTGACAAAATTGCACGTCATCTGTGGTGACATTATGGTAGCATAATTTGAAGATAAATCTATACAAATATGAGCACGTTATTGCAGAGTTAACTTACTATTACAGAAAACAACTTAACTGTAAATATTAATTGATGAATACATCTATGACACACCACTGAAACAGAAATAAATATTAATTTGAACAGTCTTTGCTAGGCAATATTCAGTGTTCAGCTTCAAACTGTGACGACAGTCAAAATGTTGATACCGGTGTAAACAAGAGATTACTCTTGGGCTTAAACATTAACCATTAATCACTGGTCTTGTCTTGGTATTGACTGAACAACACTGCCAATTAATTGGCAACCAATCATAAGCTTTCAGCTGCACACCTCACCTCTAGGTCACTCAGGAAACCAGCCAGGTCCAGTCCACGCTTGGCTGCATCCCAATATTTGTATGAACGAATATCCTCAAATCCAGCGTTAGCAAAAACACCATTGTGGTTTTCTGGAAACAAAACCCCCCACACAATGGTATGAGAAATCAATCAGTGATAAAACCTTATCTAGCACGACTACACAGGACTTTGATTCATATTGCAGTCCCTCAAGAATGCCTCCAATTATTTGATAGTGATAAAGTATACTGTGTTTCCACAAAAGTCTGCATTCTCTTATGCACACTTTTCTACATACAGTGGGGGAAAAAAAATTCAGTCAGTCACTGATTGTGCAAGTTCTCCTACTTAGAAAGATGAGAGAGGTCTGTAATTTTCATCATAGCTACACTTCAACTATGAGAGACAAAATGAGAAAAAAAATCCAGGAAATCACATTGTAGGATTTTTAAAGAATTTATAACTGTAAATTATGGTGGAAAATAAGTATTTGTTCAATAATAAAAGTTCAACTCAATACTTTGACGGAGGTAAATCGTTTCCAGTAAATCTTCACCAGGTTTGCACACACTGTAGCTGGTATTTTGCCCCATTCCTCCATGCAGATCTCCTCTAGAGCAGTGATGTTTTGGGGCTGTCACTGGGCAACACGGACTTTCAACTCCCTCCACAAATCTTCTATGGGGTTGAGGTCTGGAGACTGGCTAAACCACTCCAGGACCTTGAAATGCTTTTTACAGAGCCACTCCTTTGTTGCCCGAGTGGTGTGTTTGGGATCATTGTCATGCTGAAAGACCCAGCCACATTCCATCTTCAAGGCTGTTCACTGATGGAAGGAGGTTTTGGATTAAAATCTTACGATTTTCATGGCCACCATTCATTCTTCCCTGCAACACGGATTCAGTCGTCCTGTCCCTTGCAGAAAAAAAAAACATCCCCAAAAGCATGGTGTTTCCTCCCCATGGCTGAACACTAGGTATGGTGTTTCTGGGATGCAACTCAGCATCTTCTTCCTCCAGCTAAGTTTTTACCAAAAAACGTCTATTTTGGTTTCATCTGACCACATCTGATATTCTATCAATACTCTTCTGGATCATTCCCATATGCCTCTCTGGCAAACTTCAGACGAGCCTGGACATGTACTGGCTTAAGCAGGGGGACACGTCTGGCACTGCAGGATCTGAGTCCCTCTCGGTGTAGTGTGTTACTGATGGTGGCATTTGTTACTTTGGTCCCAGCTCTCTGCAGGTCATTCATCAGGTCCCTCCGTGTAGTTCTGGGATTTTTGCTCACCGTTCTCATGATCATTTTGACCCCACGGGATGAGATCTTGCGTGGGGGGCCCCATATCGAGGGAGATTGTTAATGGTCTTGTAGGTCTTCCACTTTCTTACAATTGCTCCCACAGTTGATTTATTCACAACAACCTGCTTGCCTATTGTAGATTCACTCTTCCCAGCCTGGTGAAGGTCTACAATTTTCGTCCTGGTGTCCTTTGACAGCTCTTTGGTCTTGGCCATGGCTGAGTTTGGAGTCTGACTGTTTGAGGCTGTGGACAGGTGTCTTTTATACAGATAACGAGGTCAAACCGGTGCATTTAATACAAGTAATGAATGGAGGACAGAAGAGCTTCTTAAAGAAGAAGTTACAGGTCTGTGAGAGCCAGAAATCTTGCTTGTTTGCGGGTGACCAAATACTTATTTGTCACCATGATTCACAGTTAAATTCTTTAAAAATCCTACAATGTGATTTCCTGCATTTTTTTCTCATAGTTGACGTGTACCTATGATGAAAATTACAGACCTCTCTCATCTTCATAAGTAGGGGAACTTGCACAATCAGTGGCTGACTAAAGACTTTTTTGCCCCACTGTAGCATTTTAGCCCAAATATTTCCTCCTACCCCATGTGGGTGTAGAGACATAAACTGGTGTTTTTGTGTTGTCAGTTCCATTATGAAATCTTCGAAGAAACTCTGCACCAATCTTCAAGGCACCAGTTCCTCCCAGGCACTGGACAGCTCCTACCTACAAGATAAAATAAAAAACATCCCTGTTGTCATTTTGTTCTGTCCAAAACTCATTCATTCATTCAATCAATCATTCATTCATTCATTTTCTTATCCGCTTAATCCTGGTCAGTGTCACAGTGTCTAGCCAGCGGCACAGGGTGCAAGGTAGTAACAACCCTAGAAAGGGCACCAATCCATCCTAGGGCATCCCCACACTAAGGCCACTTTAGAAACAACAATTAGCCTAACAGAATCCGAGTTTGGGATCAAACAGGGGACAGTGGAGCATTCATTGCCAGGCTCTGCATGTAGCTTTTTCCATGAATGCAGAAATGTGTCTAAAGGAATGATCATCTACTGTTGTAATACTCCGATAAGCCAAGTAGTATTTGATGAAAAATAAATAAATAAATAAATAGAAAATTACCCTGTTCTCTACAACGGCAGGGCTGTCCTCTCCTAAAGCAATTTTTGATGCACTGGAACGAAACTCGGGTAATCCTAGGATAGGCAGGTACTCATGGTTCAAACGGTTATCCTCAGCAATCATTTTCTCCACTTTCTTCACAACAGGCAGAACCCATGGCTGACAGTCATCTGTCCTATAAGCTAGGAAAGAAGATAAATTACATAACAAAAACTTTAGCAATAACAATAACTTAAAAAATATATACAATTTCTGATGGCAATGGTCTTTATCAGAGATATACTGGACTAATATATACCCTCAAGCTTAACTCATGAAGTATAAAGCTTGGACTAGTCAACAGCAAATGACATCATGCAGATCCAAGTCAGACCATCTCTGTTTACTCTAAAATACTCCTCTGTAGTATCAGAGTAAACAAACATTATAAATATACAAAAATAGTAGTACAGTATATCAAAGTCAGTGGTAGTCAGACATAACTTGAGTCACATAACAAGTAAAAAATCCACAAAAAACATTCACATTAGAGACACCAGTACCTGGTAAATCTGAGAAAGTTTTGAGCAATTGTGTAACACATTCTGTAGCCCTACTTGCTACATAACTCCGATATATCCAGCTGTTTGTATCTGTTATAAATACACTGCAAATCCAAACAAATTGCTCATGCATTTTGTCACAATGACTAACAACATAGCAAAAAACAAATAAAAAGATTTTCCTGTGAATGTTTGTGTCTTTCACTACACACACACACACACACACACACACACACAAAACCATACTGAAAGTAATTACATCATCTAACTAAATACCTGTTTGGTCTTCTATTTACAGAGTTTGACATTTTACAAATATAGCTCTTCAAGCCTGAGCTCTACATAATTGCATAGTCACACCAGACAGCGCCCCCAACACTCACGCAGACATAGACACAACCTTTTTTTTTATTTTGAGAGCTGAAAACGTTTATTTATGGTAAACTAGTCTGACCACTGGCCGGTAGTATTAAGGTGGGCATCGAGAAAGCTGCAGTTATGTCAAAGGGGAGGAACGCTGCAGACACAAGCATGGCTGTATAGGCTTTTCATGTTGTTTTTTATTAGCATCCTCCGAGATGATTATACTGAAACAACTCATAAATGGACTCATAAAGACACGCGTAAGAGACATTGCATAACAGTCATGAGATATCAGGTGTATGCGTATAACAACACAAAAGTGCTGTTCTTAAGTTCAGCTGTTCTGAACTGCTGACTGCACCAAAAAACAAAAAACAAAAAAACCAACACTGACTTGTTTTGTTTCCTTGGTGACAAGAGTTAAGGCTGTGGACGACTTGTAAGACGCATGATATTTGCTAAATTCCTTAAATGTTTCGTTTCACATTTTGCATGCAAGTAGCTTGCGTAGCCAAGGCGGGTGATGTAAAATGAAACCATGTCTCAGCCGCATCAGAGACTGAGCTGGAAACAATTACAGCCATTACAGTACGACCAAAGTACCTCCTGCAGGTACACCAACCGACAGCTTAATGCCACTGCTCAATACAAGTATTCTAACATCCCCTTTTTAACGATCCCTAAAGATCCTTTGACTTAGTGTTACATGATCTCTGATCGCAGCTAGCAGGAAAGAGATCAGCTGACCGTCTGTGCTAAGAAAGGTCACAAAACGACCGTGACGAGCTAAGCAGAGATGCGATGGCTCCCTCTATTTGTATTACGTGTGGGCTCATTAGAGGGCCTTTTTTGACAATCATCAAAACCATCAACATACCAGAGAGGAAAAAAAACTCAGCTTAATGCAATGCGTCTCCATTATAAGGAGACATGGTAATAACATCTACAACAGACACTGCTTTAATTCAACATGCATGATGAAGCATCTCACCTCCTACTCCAAGGTTCACCTTGTTAGGACTCGGGTCTTCACGGAAATCGGCTGTCAGTTTGAACACTGCCACCGGGGCGGCAAGCGGAACCTCGCTGAATAACGACATTGTCAGTTTCTGATAACAAGCAGGAGGTAATGGGAGCACCGGCAGAGCACCGCTGTAGTTCGACACAAACAGAAATTTCACCTTCAAGCGGCACAGAGCAATGGAGGATGGGCGTGACAGAGTTGTCCAATAGAAAACCTGCTCTGCAGGGTAATCCCAAGGCTGAGCCAATGATATCGCAAGGTGGGAAATGTTGCGATTTATAACAGTGACGAAATTCGTGGCGTGACCAATGACAAACAGAATAGAAGGAGCGACAAAGGTTTACATGCGTTCACAAAAAAAGTCTTTTTTTTTCTGGTGCAATAAGTAACTGTGGTTCAACTATAGACTACAAGCATATGTGTTTATTATGCTTATCAGTTCAGCGCTCTGCTTTGGCTGCAGCGGAGGAAATCCGACTCATTTCACTGAACACTTTTAATTGACTCTTTACACCAATAGAAGTCCGTGCTTTCTGTTCCCAAACGACTCTTTTATTTGCTGGTAGTATCTGTCGATTCATTGGCTCTTATCTATTGCAATACATTACATAAGCTGTTCAGTACTCTTCCTTCTGATTATTAAAACAAGGGACGACTCACCACAGCTCCAGAGATCCCCTGTTCGATCATGACCACGGACTTTGGAGTTTCTCCTCCCCGTGTCCACATAGGTTTACTCGCTGGTTTCCTGCCACATTCCAAAGACATGCATTAGGTTAATTGGTTGCTCTAAATTGGCCCATTGTGAATGTATCTGACTAGTATCAATGTAACCATTGAATAAGCTTTGATGCTGATGTGACATTACATAAACAAGCAAATGATTAAAATGCATTTAATTCATGACTGTTTTGTAAAATGTGGCTTTGTCCCATTAAAATCATGAATTATTGAGCAGAACTACAGGAAACACCATGCAAATTCACTACAGTCACTAAATGTCCCATAATGCCCCAGAATCTTTCCAAAAGCTTGAGCGAGTAATTCTTTCAGTCAGAGCCAGTTTCTTTTGGTTTTTCACATGGAGTAATGGGCATCCCCTTTCTGTCTGAGCTCGTGTTCTGGTACCAGTTCCAGCCCTAAGATGTTACTCCATTCCAGTCCCATACTAAGATGGTCCTCCACTTCAGCTCCACCCAAACTGTTCTTCCATCACTTTCCAGTGCACCCTTACCCAGAACACAGAGGGCAGTAACTTTCTCCCTCCTCCGGTTGCCTGAGCATGTCATACCACCAAAACCATCCTGTCGAGGACACAAGATCCTACAGTGACTATGCCTATACGCACTATACACACATCTTTACATTATTTATTCAATTTTTAAAAAATCTATTTTCACTATTATTATTACTAATTAAAATATGCTCTTCCTGTTAATATTTACTTAGGTTCTGTTAATTTAAACTATTACTATAACTATAACTATAAATATAACTTATTAATTAGGTAACTTAGTTTAATTCTTACATATAACATCTACAAGGATGGGTCCGTTTTTTGAGTATAACCCTAACCCTTAGCAAGCAGAGGTGTTCAGTTCAAATGCTGTGAAATTTAAAGTCGTTATAAATAAATGTGAACTATGTACCGAGCTATATTAATTACCTAAAGCGTGTGAATAATTCATGTCACTTATACATTATGTATATATTATATAACATTATATATTAGACGGTCCCTAATCCTGTCGCAGCCGTCGACATCCAACATCAAGCTAATTTTATATCGGCTCATTAATTTAAAAAAAAACAAATCACACTATACACTGTCACTATCACACTGTCTGGTGCATTTGGCGGAATTTTGTAATGTCAATGTCATTCGTAGTCATGCAACGTCATGATGTACCAGACGTGTTTCGATGCCTCGGTTCATTTCAATGATTCGTTTAGATTCATTCACTGATTCACTGAATACTGTGGTATGCTCAATTGGGCAGCCCTGGTGAGAGACAGTACAATTAAAAATATCGCTAGCTAAACCGATATTTTAAAATGGCATATTTTGGAATATATTGATATGTATTTAGGCATACTTAAAATATTTTGTCCTTCATGAACCTATATATCACTATAAACTATATCACTATACTTTTCACAAAGTATTTTGGGTTGCATGTACACACAATGTACAATACAGTGTGTCAAAATAGTGCAGGCACCAATGTTATTGCTCTAAGTGCATAGTTAGAAGTAGGCTATAATGAGCAGTGTAACATTGAGCAGTTTACAGTGGTGCTTGAAAGTTTGTGAACCCTTTAGAATTTTCTATATTTCTGCATAAATGTGATCTAAAACATCATCAGATTTTCACAAAAGTCCTAATAGTAGAAAAAGAGAATCCAGTTAAACAAATGAGACAAAAATATGATACTTGGTCATTTATTTATTGAGGAAAATGATCCAATATTACATATTAGTGAGTGGCAAAAGTATGTGAACCTCTAGAATTAGCAATTAATTTGAAGGTGAAATTAGAGTCAGGTGTTTTCAATTAACTGGATGACAGTCATGTGTGAGTGGGCACCCTGTTTTATTTAAAGAACAGGGATCTATCAAAGTCTGCTCTCCACAACACATGTTTGTGGAAGTACATCATGGCATGAACAAAGGAGATTTCTGAGGACCTCAGAGAAGAGTTGTTGATGCTCATCAGGCTGGAAAAGGTTACAAAACCACCTCTAAATAGACTCCACCAATCCACAGATTGTGTACAAATGGAGAAAATTCAAGACCATTGTTACTCTCCCCAGCAGTGGTCGACCAACAACATGAGCAAGGCATGTAATAGTTGGCGAGGACACATAGGACCTCAAGGTAACTTCTAAGCAACTGAAGGCCTCTCTCACATTGGCTAATGTCAATGTTCATGAGTCCACCATCAGAAGAACACTGAACAACAATGGTGTGCATGGAAGTGTTGCAAGGAGAAAGCCACTGCTCTCCAAAAACAACAATGCTGCTCGTCTGCAGTTTGCTAAAGATCATGTGGACAAGCCAGAAGACTATTGGAAGAAAGATTTATGGACGGATGAGACCAAAATAAATTTTTTTGTTTTAAAAGACTAGCGTTATGTTTGGAGAAAGGAAAACACTGGATTCCAGCATAAGAACCTTATCCCATCTGTGAAACATGGTGGTAGTAGTATCATGGTTTGGGCCTGTTTTGCTGCATTTGGGCCAGAATGGCTTGCCATCATTAATGGAACAATGAATCCTGAATTTAATAAAATAATTCTAAAGGAAAATGTCAGGACATCTGTCCATGAACTGAAACTCAAGAGAAGATGGGTCATGTAGCAAGACAACGACCCTAAGCACACAAGCCATTCTACCAAAGAATGGTTACAGAAGAATAAAGTTAATGTTTTGGAATGGCCAAGTCAAAGTCTTGCAGTTTCCTGCAGATGGGTCCCCTTATCAAGATCTTGCCATCTCCCAGGTGAACTCAGACTTTCTGAGAACGCAATAAACCTTAGAGTGTTCTTTGATTACTAGCTGAACTTATCTTCTCATATTGCCAAACTGACCCAGTCATGCAGGTACCTTCTCTACAATATCAGGAGAATTCGACCCTTCCTCTCTAGTGAAGCCAACCAGGTGCTTGTCCAGTCTCTTGTTGTATCAAAACTAAATTACTGCAATGCTCTGGCTGGTCTTCCAATGCGTACAATCAGACCCCTGCAACTGATTCAGCATGCAGTGGCTCATCTGGTTTTCAATTTACCCAACTTTATTCTTTATATATATTTACAAATAATAATAATAATAATAATAATAATAATAATAATAATTTGCTTGTGTGTTTTGTTGCTTTATCTACATCAGATCGTAGCAAGCTGTAGTTGGATTGTGTTCTTGAGTTATTGCTTACTTGTCCTAATATGAGGTTTTGTCTACTAGGTAGAATAGAAATCACTTTTGTAAGTCGCTCTGGATAAGAGCATCTGCTAAATGCTGTAAATGTAAATGTAAAGTCCTGACCTTAATTCAATCAAAATGTTGTGGAAGGACCTGAAGCGGGCAGTTAATGTGAGGAAACCCACCAACGTACAGAAGCTGTTCTGTACGGAGGAATGGGCTAAAATTCCTCCAAGTCAGTTTGCAGGACTGATCAACAGTTACAGGAAATGTTTAGTTGCAGTTATTGCTGCACAGGAGGGTCACACCAGATATTGAAAGCAAAGGTTCACATACTTTTGCCACCCACTGATATGTACTATTGGATCATTTTCCACAATAAATAAATGAGCAAGTATAATATTTTTGTCTCATTTGTTTAACTGGGTTCACTTTATCTACTTTAAGACTTAGAAATCTTATGATGTTTTAGATCATATTAATGCGGAAATATAGAAAATTCTAAAGGGTTCACAAACCTTCAAGCACAACTGTAAGACAGAGTTTATTCAAGTCTTCTGTGTGCAGTAAGGATTAGTATAAACAAATTACCATGAATACATTTGTATTACTTAACTAAATAACAAAACACACTGCAGAGTGTAATACATATAAATAAATAATTTGAAAGTATAAATAGGCAAATTACTTAACTATAGTAACAAAAATATTATTATATATGCTACATCTTTCCAAGTTATATAAGTGTTTTTATATCTGTGACATATAACAGTGACAGTAAAGTAACAGTGATTTGAGATATTAATTTTGTTGATGATCATGTGCAAGCCAATGGTATTTGTCCCAGGTTGGTAACTCCTCTCTGACCCAATTCTGGAAATGTGAAAGGTTACATATGATTAAAACATTGTTCCATGGTGGTGTCATCAGTGCATAAGAAACTGAGATAAAAGGTTTTATTGGCTTTCCATTAGGCAGTTAAGTCCAGTTAATGACTACGTCATTCTAAAGATCTCAACCAGGGCAGTTGGGGGCACACGCGAGCAACTTTAACAAAATATGAAACCTTGCCTTTTCAGGTTACATAGCCAATTGGAAAACAAACTCGTGTTAATTGACAGCAAATAAAACTACATGAATGGTAAAATAGGGTATTTAGTGAGTCTAAAGTAATTAAGAGGTTGATTGAAGGTGCTTGTCGTATAAGAGTGAATTGCAAGGAAGGAGCCAGGAAAAGCAAAAACTTTCCAGATGAATCAGCACAGCTTGAAGTAACTGTGAAAGGGCGTGAGAAATTAAAGGCATAAAGTGTTATGACTGACAAAATGGATGCATACCGGAATATTAAAGATACATTTGGGATTTTACGGAACATGGACCGAACGAGTTATTCTGCTCTGCTTATACGTCTGATTTAGATCACCACTTTGCAGATGAAGTAATCCAGTTCAAACATTTCGTGCAGAGCAAGCAGGATAAGTCCCCCTTAAGGATGCTACAGTTGCTGCTAAATCGTGGAATGCTTACCCAACGTGTTTGTAGCACTAAGAATTTCATTGACACTGCCTGTAACAAACTGCGAAGGTCATTCTCACAGAGGGCAAGGATTAATCAGCAAACACAACAGCGCCTCAGTGCGGTTCAATCTGAGCTTGCCAGAGTCATAGACTATGATGATGTTGTGACCTTAAGTTTGCTAAAGGAAGTCCAGGAAAAAAGTTGATCATCTAAAGGTAAGCTATTTGATCGCATTTAATCTGAATAGCGCAGTGCATGTAGGATAAAAGGATGGACATTGCCAGCAACAATACTCAGGTAGGCCATGGCATTTAAACAAAGCTCATTTCGTATCAAGTACCTTGGCTGGTACTGCCACTTTTGATTCATTCATTTTTGTTGGGGTTTTACCAAGAGTCCCTTGTCCTCTGGCTGGGATGTAGTAGACTTTGAGTTGCTAATATTTCACTGTGTGAAAATAAATAAAACTAAATTTGGGAAATATTTTTTCTGCTGTCAAATGTCATGTTGTTCTAAAAATTCAGTCATCCGGGATATTAAAAATTAATGCAGCTATAGACCAGCACAATTGATTGTACCAGTCTATATTTGAGTAGTGTATTTAGGACTAGCTATTATACACTGCTCAAAAAAAAAAGGGAACACTCAAATAACACATCCTAGATCTGAATGAATGAAATATTCTCATTGAATACTTCGTTCTGTACAAAGTTGAATGTACTGACAACAAAATCACACAAAAATCATCAATATAAATCAAATTTATTAACCAATGGAGGTCTGGATTTGGAGTCACACACAAAATTAAAGTTGAAAAACACACTACAGGCTGATCCAACTTTGATGTAATGTCCTTAAAACAAGTCAAAATGAGGCTCAGTATTGTGTGTGGCCTCCACGTGCCTGTATGATCTCCCTACAATGCCTGGGCATGCTCCTGATGAGGTGGCCTCCTGAGGGATCTCATCCCAGACCTGGACTAAAGCATCCGCCAACTCCTGAACAGTTTGTGGTGCAACGTGACGTTGGTGGATGAAGCGAGACAAGATGTCCCAGATGTGCTCAATCGGGTTCAGGTCTGGGGAACGGGCAGGCCAGTCCATAGCTTCAATGCCTTCATCTTGCAGGAACTGCTGACACACTCCAGCCACATGAAGTCTAGCATTGTCCTGCATTAGGAGGAACCCAGGGCCAGCCGCACCAGCATATGGTCTCACAAGGGGTCTGAGGATCTCATCTCGGTTCCTAATGGCAGTCAGGCTACCTCTGACGAGCACATGGAGGGCTGTGCGGCTCTCCAAAGAAATGCCACCCCACACCATTACTGACCCACTGCCAAACCGGTCATGCTGAAGGATGTTGCAGGGAGCAGATCGCTCTCCATGGCGTCTCCAGACCCTGTCACATGTGCTCATTGCTCCTCCTGTTCCTCCTTGCACAAAGGTGGAGGTAGCGGTCCTTCTGCTGGGTTGTTGCCCTCCTACGGCCTCCTTCACGTCTCCTGGTGTACTGGCCTGTCTCCTGGTAGTGCCTACAGCCTCTGAAACACTACGCTGACAGACACAGCAAAACCTTCTTTGCCACAGGTCGCATTGATGTGCCATTCATGGATGAGCTGCACTACCTGAACCACATTGTGGGGGTTGTAGAGTCCGTCTTCATGCTACCACGAGTGTGATTGAAAGCACCACCAACATTCAAAAGTGACCAAAACATCAGCCAGGAAAGCATAGGTACTGAGGAAGTGGGGCTGTGGTCCCCACCTGCAGAACCACTCCTTTATTGAGTGTGTCTTGCTAATTGCCAATAATTTCCACCTGTTGTCTATTCCATTTGCACAGCGGCATGTGAAATTGATTGTCAATCAGTGTTGCTTCCTAAGTAGACAGTTTGATTTCACAGAAGTTTAATTTACTTGGAGTTATATTGTGTTGTTTAAGTGTTCCCTTTATTTTTTTGAGCAGTGTATTATATATATTTATAATATAATATTATAATATTATATTTATAATATAATAGCATGTGTATATTTGCTTGATCTGTATCTCTTGTTAGTAGTTGGGTAGTAAAGTCATATAATATATGTACCTAATAGAAACTTGGAATGACATGCTTCTTCAATCAGTCTCTTTTATTGCTGCTATTAGTCAATTTCTACAAATAGGTTTTAATTTTATGCCATTATGTTTCATAATGCAGGCCTTTTTCTGTCATTTTTTTGTAATTCTCCTCGTGGCTTACCTCTTGACGACCCAATTCCCCCCACCCCCCTCAGTCAAACCTTATCCCCCCATTCACAAATCTCTGGTGACGGCGCTGAATATAAAGTCTTATTTATAATGATGAGCATGTTTGGTGCTTGTGAACTTTGTGGCAAGGATTCACTCACATTTCTTGTCTATGAGGCTCACCTATATGTTAGAGCATTAGTAAAATGGCATGAGATGAAACAAGCTGAACCCAACATAGTGTGTAAAAGCAATGAGATATTCAAAATGGTGGCACTGTTTCAGAAGGTTAAAAAATAAAGGAAAAAACAAAAACCTAAGGCTGAGGTTTTGGGCTCCAATCTCTTGTCTTTTACCCTTCTCTCAATGGGATGTTTTTCTTAGCTTGGCTTTAACTCCTCCCCCACGTTCACTTTTAAATTAGCTTTCACAACTTGGCTGTAGCTCATTTTGTACTTGTCTTAAACTCCTACCTTATCTTGACTTTTAAATCAACTTTCTTACTTCACTTAAAAACACTCATTTTCATTTGCTTTTGATATTCTTTTCTTAAATGTTTCACCTTTTTCAGCTTCTTTTCTCATACCATGTCTGTGCCTTTATAAGGGCACCAACTCCTTCACACTGAATAACTGCATTCTGTGTAATAAATTCTCTAAAGCCATGCCTTCAGCCCAAACTGTCCTCCTCTGCTGCTGTACTGGTGATAAAGAAGTGACAGAGCAGGCCATGTTACATATTTGTTTTTTTTTTTGGTTAGTTTTTTTTTTTTTTTTTTTGGTAAACATCACATCAGCATCAATGGCTGTTCATGACAGAAGGTTACATCGATAATATTTCGACACATTCACACGCTGTGAATTTAGAGACCAATTAACGGAATGTGGGAGGAAACTGGAATACCAGGAGAAAACCCACACAGATATGGGGAGGACATGCAAACTCCACAGAGGTGGGGCCTGAGGCCATAATGCAACTACACAGAGTTAATCTCAAAATGGTACATAATATTTATTCCTTTATTTATAATTATTTTAAATTATGAATTATAGTGATATAATACAATATAATTAAAATGTTTTGAAGTCACCTCTTGAATATGTATTTTAAATTCAACAATCCACTGTGGAAAATATGTGATTTATTTTTTATATTAAATTTCTAAAATATATTAATGATAAATATCTATGTTTATTGTCACCTACTTGACTATTTCACAGAAGAGTAAACTATTGTGACTGTTTTTTGTTTGCTTAACTGTTATAGCTGTGTTGTTATTTAGTGCATCGCTACACTTATTGTACTTGCTATGAAACCCTTTACCACAAGATGTCACTGTACACCTGTAACAGGAATATGCGTCTCTGGCGCCACGTAATAGAAATGTCTGCTCGCGTCTGTGTTTTTCTACTGATGGAGAATCTTAATTTTCATAAATGAATATCATAAATTGGATAAAATGCAACTGCGAGTCAACCCCGGAAAAATGTAGTGTGAATTTTCATAGTAAAACTGTGAATTGCTTGACAGTTTTAATGTGAACTTCCACAGTTTGACCATGAAGTTCACAGTTCTACTATGAGTTTTTGATGGTAATTTGGCCACTTCATGATTCTGCTGTCACATTTCACAGTAAATGGTTTCCTGGGAAGCTAAAAAAGTTTTAAAAAAGGATACAGAGAACTTTACATCGTGTACTTGTTTGTACTGTATAGCTCCCTGTACGCTGCTTTTATGTGTTTGTTTGCTTGTTTGTTTTAGCCTAAACCAACTTGTAACATACATTTAATTAGATTGTGTTCTTGGGCTATAGGTTATTTTTGCTAGTATGAGAAAATGTCTACTATAGAGATGACAAAAGCACTTCTGCTAGCACTTCTGGAAAAAAAAACCCTTCTCTGTAAGTGTAACATAAATCTAACTTACCAACTAACTAACCAACTAAGAATACTTTTGAGATGCTAATTATTAATTCACAACAGATATTTGGTTTAATTGCTTGTCCTGGTATATTTCTTAGGGAAAAGAAACATTGGAAATATTATTAGGGAATAGTATCATTATTCTGCAATAAGGCTAACAAATTCAGTCAGTTATTCACTCTGGTTTCCATCTGTTTAGGTATATCTGACTATATTTAGATATTCTGCCCACTATCAAATCAGAATGCCATTTTTTTAATCTAAGGAGAGAAGCATGCTTTCACCATCTCTCCCCAAGTATAAAGATTTATCTTTTCAGAGCTGTGTAATCTGATAAAATGTTTTGACGTGTTTTAGGAAGAAACAAGGTTTGTGCAACAAAGTGGGGGAGACTGGCTGCCATAGTGTTAACTACAGCTAAGATAAGGACCCTGTGTGCTAATCTTCATATCAAAGTTGCGTAATTTTTTTTTCTTGGCCACCATGTTTTTAAAAAGAAATTTCATGTGATCTATTTACTTGATTATTGTTATTATTATTTTTCGCATTTATTTTGTAGTCAGTACTAAACTGTAATGCTGTAGAGTATGTTTGTATTATTTATATTTCTATCTATCAAAGACACTAGCCACCCACAGTGGTGACCCAGTTTCAAGTTCTGGGAGTGCATTCTGGCCTGGTCAGGCATCACATATACAGTCATGATTGACTCAATGAATTCTGAATTCTAAAGGAAAATGTCAGGACATCTGTCCATGAACTGAATCTCAAGAGAAGGTGGGTCATGCAGCAAGACAATGACCATAAGCACACAAGTCATTCTACCAAAGAATGGTTAAAGAAAAATCAAGTTAATGTTTTGGAATGGCCAAGTCAATGTCCTGACCTCAATCCAATCTAAATGTTGTGGAAGGACCTGAAGCGAGCAGTTAATGTGAGGAAACCCACCAACATCCCAGAGTTGAAGCTATTCTTTACAGAGGAATGGAAAATATTGCTGCACAGGGGGATCACACCAGATACTGAAAGCAAAGGTTCACATACTTTTGCCACTCATTAACATGTAATATTGGATAATTTTCCTCAATAAATGAATGACCAAGTATAACATTTTTGTCTCATTTGTTTAACAGGGTTCTCTTTGTCTACTTTTAGGACTTGTGTGAAAGTCTGACGTTGTTTTAGGCCATATTTATGCAGAAATATAGAAAATTCTAAAGGGTTCACAAACTTTCAAGGACCACTGTATACAGTTAAGCTAAATCGGGACAACCATCTCTGGTCTTTCCTGAAACTCAGCTATATATGTTTCTATGTCTTAGGCTGTCTACAGATAGTGGAATTTTCTGGTGGAGTTAACATAACTGATTGTATGATATTTGATTACAAAAGCCAAATATTGTATTTCTTAATGATATTCAGAAAATGCACATTGCTTGGCATTTTGTGCTCCAAATATTTTATTAAAAATATTCGTTAAAATGACTTTTAAACCATGAATATCAGAGACTATGAGAGCTGTCTTTGCCCTTTGCACACTAAAATTCCTACAGATTCCTTCAATAGTTTAATGATATTAGTCACTGTAGGTGGAAAAATATGCAAATCCCTTCCAGTCTTTCCTTGAGGAAATGTTTTTAAACAATGAATTAACCCAGTATTGTAAATCAAATCAAATCCTGAGCTTCCAGTGGTGTTATAACCATAGTCACTGGACCACAGTTATCTTCTCTATGAGCCTAGGTGAGTACTATATAAACTGAAAAATCGAAAACTCAAAATGCTTCAACCTAATATTACAACATAAAGAATTATCTTTTTCTTTATGTTTTAATATTACAACGTAAAGAAACATAAAGCCCACACCAATATCTGTGCCTGACTGAGCTGTTGCATATAAGCTTAAACAAAGAGTTTCAGTTACACCTGTACCATCTCTATTGCACCCTCCATCTCTAGCCTCTCTGTTTTCCTAAATCATTTAGGCTGTACCCCTGTGTTATCTTGAGAGATGGAGAGACAAACATGGATAGATTTGACATATATGGCTCCTGGTGAAATGCTTGCTGCTTCAGTCTAACTTGCACTCATCAACATAGTATGAACAGAGAAGAGTTGAGCGTTCAGGAAATGTCAGCAACTAGTTATAAAGTAGAAAAAAAATTTACACTTTTAACACAAGTTTCTATGGATTTTTTATTCACTGAATTTTTTTTTTTTAATACAAGGTTACACAAGGTTCATAGACAAATGTTGGGTCTATATATCGGTCAACTCACCAGAATACTAAACATTTCTATGAATTACATACTGGATTTTGGTCTGTTTCAAAAACAATATTTACTCACTGCATAATGGCCAGAATTTCAAAAGCCCTTTGCTTCAAGGTAATCACTGACCATGAAGGAAGTGAGCCACTCATAGAAAACATGTACACAGAACAACATTCCAGGATGGGACCTTCTCGTGTTGTTCACGTATTACATTTGCTTTTCTGATATGGGTCAGTGAATCTTACCATCTATTCATGTTCGTCTTGGTTGTTTGCCTGTCTTCTAAGAGTGTTATCAGTTCAGTGCAAAGCTCATGAGTGAAAAGATCCAACGGGTTTCCTCTATACTTCCTTAACTTATTTGGCATGCACCTATAGGCTGCCATGCTGCCATTAACAGAGGCGAGTGTTTGAGGAGGTTGTGTAGGTACTCTATCCTGCAGGTCGAAACTGTTGGTCAGACAAATCCCCAAAAAAGACATATTTGAATGATAAACATATTGGGATGAACTAACACAGATGGTGAAAAATTTACTATCACAAAATTTGAAATATAAGTGTTCAGAATATGGCGGAAGTGGTTCATTTTATTACTGACTATGTGCAAAACACTCCGTCTTCTTTTTAAAACAGAATGTCTTTGGATTCAAGCATGTACATCCCAAGTGTGAGGCCAGTATGGCTGTTTGTGAAAGAAGGCGTAAGGTAAACCATATTTTTTCATCTATTCTATACAAGTTTGATTGATGTTGTGTTTGGTCGGAGCGTGACATCAGAGACCTGCACTACATTTAGATGGGGTCATTTTAAACAATAGAAGGAAGTGTAGCCTCATGTCTACCAGTCTACTCCTACCAATAGGTTTACATCTTAATGAAAAGAATAAATAAACAGACAAGTAAAACCTTTCACACAAACATTCCATTAACTTAGAAAACATGTCATAATATCAACAGAGATAGAGTTAATATAAACCGCTATGCCTTCATCACCCTCATTTTTACCAGATTCAAATAATCCTCCAGTCATTTCTTAGTGCCTCAGAAGTTGAAGATGTTTATGTGTTGAAGGTTATATGAAATGTTCATCAAAACAACGTTCTTAAAATTGGACTTACTATGCAATGTGCACTACTGGTGCATTGTAGGGTAATTACATATTAGATAAACTGGTGAAATTAGCTATGCTAATTAGCTTTTTGTCTGTTTATTTACACTATTACTATAAACGTTTTGCATAGATAACTTGGTTTAATTCTTATGTATTCCATCTAAGCTGCGCAAGGAAGTTGGGTCTCTCTTTGAGTCTTGGTCCTCCATATGTTCTTCCTGGGAGTTTTTTCGCCACTGTTACCTTATCTAAGCCCAAGCATATACCCTAGGGTGACAGTGGCGAAAAAACTAAAAAGTTAACAATCAGTTATGCTATCTAAAAAGTTAATAGAAAATTGTAAAGCTGCTTTGAGATAATGGTTAAAAATAATTTGTAGTAGTATAAAAAGGCTCTTGAACTTGTTACAAGATCATTTGTTAAATACTATTTCACACATTTTTAAAAATTAATAATACATAAATGTAAAACCACACAAAAAGAATGCTTTGTTATGTACTTTGGTAGCTGTCTAATACAAACATACCACAACAATCCTAAATAGAGCATGTATGATTATTTAGTAATGCTCAGTAGAGTTGTGCCAGCCAATTCACCTTGCCTGACAAGTTCCTCAATGGGTGTCCCTACATGTCCCTACATGCATGTCATGAATACCCTTGGGTGTATGTATTTTTGTCCAAAACATTGGCAAAATATCAGTTTTCTTTTCTAGCTTACTCTTCTTTCTCTGTCTTTCTTTTTTGATTTCTAATGTGCAGCAATAAGGAAACAAGAAAAAAAAGAAATAAACTCATCAGTATGGTAACACTATACAGTGTATCTAAAGTACAACTATAAAAAGCTGGTTTAAAATGAAACGAGGACAAAAACATGTGCCATGATATTACAGATAGATTTATAGACGCAAACATCCGTCATTCAGCATCCAATAATCTATATTGTTTTCAAATTTACTGCATAGATTCCCATGATTTATTCTGCTGGTGAACAGGATGATCGATATTCTACATTTCCCAAGCCTGCAAACGCCTACAGAAAAACAAGCACTCCATATTGGCCTGCCAAACTCAAATCGCAAAGGAAATGTACACACAGAAATATGGTCACTTTTATTTACAGATATAACAGCGTATGAATGGGAACTCATGGTTCAATGAAAACAAATTGTCATTTTGATGGGAGACGCCACACTGGCTGCTAGAGCAACATGTTTACCCCGTGGGAGGTTATGTGGTGTGTATGCTGTAGTGAACAGCATATAAATCCAAATGAAATTAATTATATTATTGTTTCAGAGACAAACTTAGTAAACTGTGGACATTCCAGTGGTCAGATGAACTTGTTACAACCTTTCCTTTTTATTTTTGCAACTTTGGTGCAGCTCATGGAACATTTTAGCTGAAACAAGACTACATCTACCCTTACATATTCAGCTAAGGGCATAGTAGTTGCTCATTACACCATTATATCTTTATCAGTCCTGATCAGTAGCTGTAGAAAGGATGGGAATATTTAGGTTACATGCTTCCTCTAGCAACAAATTCCCTGAGACATAGGTCACAGACATTATAGTCTTAGCAGTCACTAATTTGCACCCATATATACAAACGCACACCTGCAAGGCTAAGGCCATTTGGGCAAAACTACAGCTGTCTAATTTATTAGTCCCTTGAGTAGGAGCATGGACTGAAGGTCTGTACTGGCCTGACTTCCGTCAGTGGTCTTTCAGACCTTATCCAAAGCCCCCACCCCCAAGGCTTGGAGCTGAAGTGTGACAGAAAATGTCTGGTTGTGTTGCTGAAGGGTACACTCCCAGGCCTTTGGCTCACCTCCTCTTTTCCTCTCTGTCTGAGGCCAAGGCAGGCAAAGCCATCAGTCACCTGACTTGGTCAGAGGCACAATGGTTCGTCCAAGTCTCTGAGATTCAGCCCATACAAACAGCCTTCCAACCAGCAGCTGATAAGGCTAACCTTCCGGAACTTGGGGGGTCTGCATCTCCTCAGATATGCATAATGTATAGTGCATGGTGGGATCTGTGCCTGGTTTAAACCTTGCTCAGCAATTACTGCGCCAAGTGCTAAGTGCACAGATGTACTTTACAGGTCAACATTCTTAATAAAGAGAATAAAGAGGACTGTGTATTCTGTAGCTTAATTTCCTATTAGGTTATGCTTGAAAAAGTAAAAAAGTCAAAAATATTTCAAATAAAAAAAAATAATTTGTCATCCTTTATAAATTAACAGTTACAAAAATCATCCCAGGCAAAGGAATGGCTTGGTTTAGAGTTTTTCAGTAAACAATTACACATCTTATGACATCAACAACATACCTACACTCTTAATCCCATAGCTTTTGTCTATTATATCATATTTCTGTGTCATTTACAAAATCCTCTCTGCAAATATTTTAACATTTAATTCTGTACTGCTTTAAAGCATTTGAAGGGTTCAATTTCTGATTATTAAAAAAAAGACTACTTCTTAATGTGATGTTGTAAAGGTATAACTCATGTCTGGCTTATGTAGTTCCATCAAGGGTCCATCCATCCATCAAAAAACACATCAAGGAATTTTTTTTCTTTCACAGTACAGAAACCTCAACAAATTATAAATTAAGATATGGAGCCTAAATCCAGTACATTTTATTTTCTGTGGCTTGTACTGTAGTGATTGTGGTTGGCTGCTGTTGGGCGTGTGAATAAAGAAGGCAGTAAATCCCTCCTTGTCATACCCCTGCAATTATTCAATAACAAATTATTGAATGCTGTTTGAACCACATCACTCGTACACAAATTCCTTTTCAGTGTCTTTGAGGTATATCTCTTCAAAAATAAGGGCCTTTAGACATTCTAACAGAGATTAATATGGTAATTGCACGTACATCACCACAGTTGTAATTCAGCATAATTGTTGGTCTATATTAGAACTGTTTTGTGTTTTTAAGTAAATGCAGTCACAAAATAATCAGTTGATACTAACTTCAGTCATCTGTGCCTATAACCCACACCTAACACCTACACAGTTAAACTTCAGTACAGGTCCTGATGAAGATGATCTATTGGCCTCTCCCTCCCTCTGCTGACCAGCTCACTGTCATGGAAGCTCAGGCCTGGGTTTTGTTAGGTTCAGGAAACAGACTCTTCCTTCATGTAAACATGGATTTAAAGTCTGTTTGTGTCCAGACTGGTACTAGCACGCAAACATAACTGTCATTTCTGTCAGATTCATTGAGAAAGGGAGATGCTGCTGAAGGTAAAGTGATTGACTTGGGCTGTAGAATAGTTTAATTTATTTTATTACACCAAATGGACATTTCTCACAAAGATTTGGCAGCAAAATCTACATGCGCAGTGCCCTTAAACTAACAATTTCCAAAACATGTAGTCAGGATTTGGGGGTCTTGGTGGTTTTAACAATTTAAACCCTAACATAAACATTGTAGTGGTTTACTGCAGGGCTGTAATGAAATATCACAAAAGAGAGAAGTGCATAGTACAGCTGCTATTCGTCCATGTCCAGGACATGATGAATAATTAGTTTTCAGATGCACAGAAAAATAGGTTACAATTCTAGTACTTATATGTGGTGTGATTAGAAGACTGTGTAATATATATAGTAATTTTACAATTAATTATTATAATACCACTACTACTACTACTACTACTACTACTACTACTAATAATAATAATAATAATAATAATATGTATTAATACCAGTAGTAGTAGTAGTAGTAGTAGTAGTAGTAGTAGTAGTAATCATCATCATAATTGTTTGCTTAATATAACACAAATAAGAAGAAATAAAAAGAAGATGGCCCAGACTTGAAAGATCTTGTTAGCACCTTGTAAAGTCTTGAGTGACGTGAGCTATGAGACTATAAAAGTAGTTGCTGGCTGTTAGGCAGCAATGACTAAGAGTTTTCGCCCCAATGAAAATGTATAGTAGGATGTTAACTCCTAAATTCAGGTTTTAAACGAGCTCATCTCAAACGTGTTCTAAACATAAACTCCATAAAATGAAAGACAAGAAGGTTTGTTTTAGGAAACTGCATTGTTGATGGTTTTTCCATAAAATGTTGTAGTTTTTTTTTCTAAGTGTAGGCTACATCTTAGAACAGAAGGTACATCAATACAATAGGATATCAGTTACAATAATTGACAATAGAAGCAAGCATATATGAGCTACACACAAAAAAAAACTTTTTTACCAGTTGTCTAGTGAACATGTAGGTTTGTGTTATACATACATTTTCACTGACATAATTAAAATAGGAATAAAATGAAACAAAAATTAGTAGTCCAAAGCAGATTATGCTGAATAGCAAATGTGATATTTCGTTTTACCCTTTTATTTTATGAACATTTTACACACAATAAAAACGATAAGAAAGTTAAGAAAATACGATTACTATACGAAACGATAAGAAAATTCTAGGCTAAATGTGTGTATGTGTGTATAATAATGTGTGTGTGTGTGTGTGTGTGTATACGTGTATAAGTGTATGCGCTCTCTCGTGTGTGTGTGTGTGTGTGTGTGTGTGTGTGTGTGTGTGTGTGTGTGTGTGTGTGTGTGTGTGTGAGTGAGTGAGTGAGAGAGTGTGAGTGCGTGTGTGCGCATAGAGTGTGTAGAGTTTATGTATCATTGACGAAGAATTACAAAATTGTTTTGAAAAACAGAAAGTATTTTCTGCAGGTTACTGATGATAAGGTTATATTATTAGGTGTAGCTGTAGCATTCGTTAGCTAATATTCTATCAACGGAAAGTCCCCACAAATATAGGAGTGAGTGTGAGTGTCCTTCACGCTCTGCTGGTTTTCTTGGTTGAGGGGGACGCGACGAACCTAATGGGGCTATTAGTGACCTCCTTCCAGCCAACACACAACACATTAACACCGTACAAGGAGTCAAGCTACGTCTCCGATTAACAAAACTACACGTAGAATATAGCCTACCTATGCCATCCCAATGTTTTAAAAACTTTAGTATGTTTTGTTTTATTATATAGGTTGTTTGCATCTATTTTGTTAGGTATTCTAGTAGTTTTAATTAAATCGGATACGTTTTAATTAATGCTCTATATAGCCTATTGTTTTGTCGATTTCATTTAATTATTGTTACGTATGATTTAGTTACTGTAAAACGCAATGGAACATTTATTATTATTATTATTATTATTATTATTATTATTATTATTATTATTATTATTATTTTACTACAGATCAAGTGGTTCGAATGTAAGGGAATAAACCCACGTAACCCCACGTGAAGTTCGGGTTGTTACAGAACCCTGTAATGGATTGGACCCCTGTCCAGGATGTACCTCTGCCTGCCCCTGGTGATTTTCTGGATTAGGCAATTCATTGGATTGCCTTTTTAATTAAACCAAGAAGGCAGTGGCTGTATATTCACAGTGTCACATACTCCAAAACAGAAAATAGTGAAGGACAGAAAATTCTCTCTGAATATATCCTGTCAGCTTTTACGACTTTGTCTTCTTCCCAGTGTTTCAGCACATGTGGATTTATCATGATGGATGAAGGCCATTTATTGACTCTGAAAGATAGCGTTGATAAAACTTTTGGTTTCCTTGGACTGTTATTCGAGCTTAATATGGAAAACATTTAAAAATAATTGACAACATTAAGCACTTATATTACACATAAGAAAATGATATACAGATTTGCGTAAAAGCGTCAAATCTGAAGGAAAAAAAAACATAGCCAATACACAGCTAATAAAAGTGTTAAGTGACTACTGTGGTTTTCAAATTAAATGAACCTGACTTTAGGATAAACCTGTAATTCGTTCTACTTCTGTGGCTCTCTTACACAGGCCATTTTCAGACATTTATCTTCAGACGGGAAGACATCAACCTAATTTAAACAGCTCTGTTGATTGCTAACGGATGAGATTATCTCCTTTTACTCTCCACTTTTTAGCAGCAACCAGGCTTTTGTCACTGGCGCCGATGCAGGGCCACGAATGACAGAGGACAAGAGAAAACAGAGACAACAGAGATAGAGAGCGCATTGCTAAGACAAATAGGTCTCCATTTCCTATTTACTAAGAAACTATATTAGCTGATTACTTACATCGACCTGTAGCCACTGTGCGCATATAGTGTTTATTTGTGTAAACGTATTATTTTATTGTATTGATTATTCATTTTAATAGCACGTAAAACTGCGTGAAAGTAGTGTTTAGCATGTATGAAATAACGAAGTAAATAAGAATTGACTATATAGGTATGCTGTACATAATTCCTGGTTAAATGATCAAATAAAATAATTTAATCAAAAGCAAAATTCATGTCTGCAAAGTCAACATACATTCAAAACAAACACATGAACAAAAGTAAAAACTAATAGGACTATTGTTTTAATCAAATACCTTAACTAAATGTAATGTATTTAAATGTCAAATAGGTTATTGATATTTTCCGTAATAATTAATATTAAATTTTTGAAGTACATCTTAAAACAACAGTCAGTTACAAGAATTTACAATAGAAAAATGCCGTTCTTGAAACAACACCGTTTTTAAAAACAAGACTTTTTCTTATTTTGATCATGTCATTTTCCTAGAGAAGCAGCGGTGTTAACATATAGCTACCAAATGACACATCCGTTCTAGGTTAGGCCTACTTGATTTTCCCTGCGGTAAACGCAAACAATGAATTATGAAAAACTACACGAATTCTAACGTTATTTGACATCAATTTGAATACCAGTCACATGGTGAACGTATATATTTGTGCTATACATCTAATTTTCATATGCGTTACTGAAATGAAAATCAAACACCCGACACCCCCAAAACACTGCTGATGTTTTTACAGAATGTATAGGCCAGCAGTGTACATGTACACGCGCGCGCGCGCGCGCACACACACACACACACACACACACACTACTGAACTGATTCTTCAGAATTTAGTCTGAACTCAGCCTTACGTGTGTTTTGTTGTCTAAACTCTGGGAACGACAGAGCCTGCGGTTGGTCATCTCTAAAGGTCATGTTTAAGCGTCCACTTCAACCACCCAGTTGATCTCGCCATAAATAGATATGTGTATCGTGGGAGGAAAACCAACCTTAAGGTACACAAAATGGCATATAATATGACTATATGTTAGACCTGACTCCGTACATTTTGTATTTTATTTTATCATGAACAGTTTACTTACATTTTCTTTATTTACAGTCATTCTCATAATATGACAAAGAACTGGTGTAGAGAAATAAATCGCACGTGTGCGTACAAGTAGATCTACGACAAAACACAATTTAGGTCTAGAGAAACTGTAAGTGTTTTCCCACACCAGACAAACGGCTTCATCTTCCCATAAATAGTGTGACTGCGGACACCATGTATGACTTGGTCAGATATAAATAGAATGAAGAAAATTGCTTAATGCTCCAACTGTCATTGATGCCGGATCAGCGGTAATAGCCAAATCTATATTAGTGTTATTTTATCGTTAAACGCGTTTGATTAGGAGCCCCTTTAAGTTGGATAGAGCAAGAAAAAAAAGTTAGTTGACGTTGAGGCTGGGGAAACGCAGGCTGGTCATTTACTCGGCCTTCACCCCGCCCCTGTAGCATGACATCACCATAATGTAGCAATGCCCTGGCTTCAAGAAACTGCAGCAAAACTCGCAGAAGCAGCTTGAGGCTCAATGCCGTCACGGGGTGACTGGCTATGCTTGTCCCCCTGCATCCTACTGCTATTTACCGAAATGGAAAATCAGTCCACATCGGGTACGTTTCCATAAAGTCGTCGCTTATCTAAATCAAGCATTTATTTGAGTAAGAATCAATGCTCCAGGCCGCCAGTTTAGTGCAGGTATTCTAGATGTTGAGTAGAGTCCGATGATGCTTCCAAGCCCAGTAACGTCAACCCCGTTTTCTGTCAAGGACATACTAAAGCTGGAGCAGCAGTCTCACCACAATTACGGTCACTCTCTACAAGCGCCCTTACAGGATTTACAGCAGCAGCGCTTCCACACTTCACCATCTTGCCTGCTCGGTGACGACGAGAGTCCCGGATTCTCGGACAGTGAAGACAGGATGGCTTTCCTCAACTCACTCTCCGTACAGGACAGCCTGGTGGAAAGCAGCCTTTCTCCGCCCATGTTTGTCCATCCTGGTATGGGTCACGTCGTGGACGCAAAGTTAGAGGATTTCGAAGAGCAGGAAAGCAGTGAGTGATTTGCCTTAAATTGCCATATGATAAGAGGAAAGAGTGATACCAATACTGAAAGTGCAAGGGGGCTGGATTTCCTAAAGAAAACAGAGGAACTTGAAGTGTCTGTATAGCATAATATTTAAATTCTGTGTTTTTACTCAAATTGTTTCTGTTTCTGAAGTGTGACAATAATCGTATTTACAGTAGCATCTATATGGCAGTATAGAATTATATACAATTACATGAACGATGGACCGTATTTAAATTTATTCCAAGTTATAATGTTAAATTGCACCTTGATGGTGTGTATATACGTCCAGATTGGCCGAAATAAAGACTGTGGAGAATGTATTCAATTACTATTAATTAAATTATTCAATTGCAAGTATTCCATAGGAGTACTTTTAGCACTGATTTTGCTGTCTGGTCAGAAAATTTCTAGATGCACCCCAGGAGTACACAGTTAATATATTCAGTTAAGAATGAAAATCTGTAAAGTTATATTAACTCATTTACATTGTCCATTTGGACACAAACAAACAAAGAGCACAGTTATTAATTTAACACAGAGTTTTTGCTGTCTATGCGTCATCTCTGTATGAAAGGTTTTTTCCGTTTTATGTTAATTGAATTGTATTTTTGTTGTGTATCCGCTTGTATTTCAGAGGGTTGTGGTGCTGAACTGAGATCCACGGACTGTGAGATACCCTCAGACCCCGATAAAACTCAGAAACAGCGAGCCAGGAGGAAGCCGCGGGTGCTCTTCTCTCAGGCGCAGGTTTTCGAGCTGGAGCGGCGCTTCAAGCAGCAGCGCTATCTATCAGCCCCTGAGCGAGAACACTTGGCCAGCACCCTAAAACTCACCTCTACCCAGGTCAAGATCTGGTTTCAAAACCGAAGATACAAATGTAAGCGCCAGCGTCAAGACAAAAGCCTGGAGATGGCTGGCCACCATCACCATCACCCTCCGCCGCCAAGACGCGTGGCGGTACCAGTTTTAGTTCGGGACGGCAAACCTTGTTTATCCGGATCCCAGAATTATAACGCAACTTACGGTGTTGGCTCCAATCCTTACGGTTATAATGGCTATTCAACGTATAATAATACTGCATACACGAATGCCTATAACTGCTCCTATCCCAGTCTGCCCACAATGCCAGCGAACACAAGCACCAATCCTTTAATGTCAATGAGTTTGAATAATCTTGGTGCGCACCCCCAGCCTCAGTCATCACAAGGGACTACTGTTTCAGCGTGCCCAGGAACTCTGCAGGGCATCCGGGCGTGGTAGTGCCGAAAAAACCCATATGCCCTTGTATTGGCTGTAAATAATGAGCTTCACGTCCATAGTAAGCAAATACAGATATTGTGAGTATTAGTATTACTGATTGCCAGTAGGTGGTCATTTTGAAAATTTCGCGTGTACCAACGTCGCATACAATGCAGTTGTTGAATGCATGTAAATTAGTTTGCCGAAATATTCTTGTTTGCTTAACATAAAGTATTAAACTTGACAGCATTGACATCTCATGATATTGCAAAATTGTAGATTAACCTATACCATGCGTTGGACCAAATCTCGTATAAAATTGTAGAATGTAGAAACCTAAGACAAAACAGACAATGGACCTATGAACAAAACAATTCTTTATCAATCATATATGAAGTGTTATAGGCCGAATTACAGTGCTTTTGTCGACGGTTACATGACCTCGTAATTACAGTATTGGTTCTATTACATTTAGAATTGGATATGCTACCTCAAGTTCATAATAATGCTTTTGAGTACCAAATGAAAGAAAATATGCATCCACATTATGTAATCTCATGTTATAAGTTTATTTGCCTGAAGGTCTATGTTTTAAATTCTGTTCGAGTCCAAATAGATAATCTGATGTTACCTGAACCAGTATTCATCACCCCATTTGAGGTAACAAGATGAATGATTGAAGGAACACCTAACTCCTCAGTGGGTCGGTGTAGTATCTGCTAAACTTTGTACGCGTTTTGTTTTGAAAATAAAGCGTGTCAGTATGTTCGTTTTTTTTATCTGTGATTAAGAGAAATGAAAGTTGTTTCCAAGTTCCCAGAGACTCTGATTCATTTGCGTTTTCGCCGATCGAGCATGAAGACAGTTGTTGTATGGGCTATTTATGTTGAAAGAGGCCAGGCGCACACTAGGACCGTTGACGAAGAACAGAAGCCCAGCGAGGAACTTAAACAGACATAAAGGGTGGGCATTAATATAAGCGTTTTGGTAATTTAACAAGGCTTGACTTCAACTTTACGCTAAATCTAGCGTAATGTGCTTTCGTTAATTACAGTAATGTATGATATTCAGGAATGGTAGTACAATTAATATGCTATTTTGTATATGAACACACACACATACATATATATTTTTAAATAGGCTACACATAATGTATATATTTTAATAGGCTATAAATAAGAAAAAATGCCACTTAGAAAGTTTCTAGGATATGCTTTAGTTGAGTGACGAGTTCCAATCCATTTTCCCCACCTATAGCTACATTTTTCCTCCTGACAGATTGTTTTAACTATAATGACAAACTTCCAACATAGGCAAGCTCCAGCAGAAGACGCCGTGTTTCATTTTACCCACTTGTTAGGCCATTATAGTCCCAGCAGCCCCGCGTTTATCCTGCAGGACCTGCCGAGGATCGCTATTGCCCAAGCTTTTAATGGAGATTAATAGAAATGTAAACAAAGCGTCGAAAGGGGTTTGTCTGTGCCGAAAGCGAGGATGACCACTTCTTCTAACTAGTGCACTACCGGTAGGACATACCTGGTGTCAGGATAAGTGGTCCAGACCTTTGAGTGTAAATAGCACTGGCGACAGAGCGGCGATGCCTCGGGACGCGGTGGCGCGTTCACACACAACCTGCTGTCCTAAACGCAGCAGCCGAAGTGATTTGTATCTATGCACTAGATATGATCCCTTCCATCAGGCTTAGGGTGCGTGGAGTTTCCCTAAACAATGTCTCCTGGGCAACACAGCAGTCAAGACCAGATAATCTGTTGAAGACAGCCATAAGGAGACAAGAATTACCACTTGGGCTGCTTGCAATCCAGCAAGATTAAACAGTTTTACATGGCAGTTCATACTTTTACTAAAACTAAAGGAAAACTGCATAAAAACCCAAATGAGCTGTTGACAAATGCATTTATGCATATACAACACAATCGTACACCCGACGAAATGTTTTTAGCCGCTATAAAGGTGCAGCAGAGTAACTCCAACAAGGATTTAATATGAACAACCACAGAGTATTGTATGTTCTGACTGGGAACAGACTTCCCATTAAAGTCGCAATATTTAGTATTATATAGTATTATATAAATGATAATTTAACTGGGAAGGGCGCAAAATTATGCAAATGCAAACCACGCCAAATGTTGCAATACTGTATTGGTTTTAACGCACCTGAATACATTAAATAGTTACTACATTTTCAGCTAGCTACTGTAAGATATCAGTCAAATTCAATGCTAATATCCACCATATCATAATGGTATGAATCACTTACGCAATTCCATACATATTGTGCCAGTAAAATATAGGTGAGCGCTGGTTGGCTACGCCTATGTAGCCCAAACTGTAAATAAAATGTAAATACCCGTTAAAGTTATGAAAAGTTTGTCATTCTTATTTCCAGGCTGGCTGTCTATTTTGTGTAGAGATTTTTAACTACAACGTCAGCGAACATGAATATGTGACAAAACCATAATTCTAAAGACACTTCTGATGACATTTTGCACTTCAACGAAATATTTTCTTTAGTTTTCTGAGGTTAAGATTTGGGTTTGGGTGTATATTGTGCCAATGGAAATTCCCCACACTAAGAGAAAGACAAACTCTCTCTCTCTCTCTCTCTCTCTCTCTCTCTCTCTCTCTCTCTCTCTCTCTCTCTCTCTCTCTCTCTCTCTGTCTCTCAATTACCGTGTTTTATAATAACGCACAAGATTTTTTATTTATAAAATATATATATATATATATATATATATATATATATATTAGATGTCAGATATTACTATATATCTTTACAAGACTTCTGTGTTTTATATAATGTTTTCCTGACAAACAAATAGCATGTTTACAATCTTATGCAAAATCACTCAGTGCTTTTTCTAGCTTAAATTTATAATAATAAAAAAAATGGTTACAGCAGCCTATGCAAAGGTAGAAAACATTAACACATTTCCTCATTTTTACGCATAAACATTTTAAAACATGTTGAAAAAATGTAACAAAAATGTGACATAGCCTTATGCACCTACAGCCTACTTGTTAATGTTTTTGAAAAGTGCGGATGTAAGTTAAGTTTGTTCCCTGTATAAGGTTGTTCATTTGTTTGTTTGTTTTTTATTAAAATATATTTATTAAAAATATAATTTAACCAGAGTGCACAGACAATGCATAAAGTATTCCTGAAAATGTATAATATGCGCTGTATTTAAGAACCGCATTTCACCAAGATACAGGGTAGCCTCGACCGTAGAATATACTGGACTCGGTTGGTTTGGTTGAGTTGCAGCGCTCTTGGGCGCCTCCTTCAGGTCATCAACGGATGTTTCACCTCAAGTCTTGCCGCATACAGTACACATTATACGTGTATATGATTATTTTGTTTTCTAGCGTTTTAAATGTAATTGTTAATTGTTAAAAATATGAAAGTGACACCATATTAATTTAACTTATCTAACTAATTTAGGTTTAACAAATGGAAAACACTCAGAATTTTATATTGCTTTGAACATTGTCAGAAAATACGAACAGTATTATATACCTTAATCATCGGCTGCCAAATATATAGTATATTTCATAAAGTCTGGTTTTAAGCTATGAATATTATACAGTATAAGTTTATTTATTTAAAGTATTTTGAATAAATGATATTAAGTACATTATTTCAAATATCAAATATATTCAGGGTTGCAAAACAACTAAGTAGGCCTACTACAGAGCACTTTTCACAGGATATACACAGCAAGTCCTGATTACTACCATAGGATCTCTGCGATGGATTGGTGCCCTCCACGGTTGGTTCCTGCCTTGAGCCATGTGCTGACAGACAGATCCTGGGCCCCTGCAACCATGAATTGGATATGGAAATTGATTAATGAATAATCTAGGACATTGTCAAGACAATATACAAAGTAGTTGTTGTGCTCACATCCACCCAAAGAAATGCTGGACTAGGACACAATATCAGTGATTAAATAATAAGCTAGTTCATGCTTACACATTGCTTTATTTTGAAATAAAAAGACAACATTCAGTCTCAGTTGGACTTTCATACAGTTATAAAGGTTCAAGAAAGTAAAGCTGTCCTCTATACTGCTTAGGTATGTGGCATTGCCGGATACAAATTACTCATGATTATTAGTCATAAATCATTAATTTACATTTATGATACATTTCCCTAACAATGTTGTTGAAAAACATTAACTCTCTGATTCGGTCAAGACATAATTCCTATTTTATCTGCTGAATTAACTAAAATGGGCCAATATATAAAATGTTGGTTTCCCCCAAAAAATTGCATTTGAGATTTTTGTTTTTATCATTTTTTGTATTAAAAAGTAGATAAAAGTAGATAAAGAGAACCCAGTTAAACAAATGAGACAAAATATTATACTCGGTAATATATTTATTGAAGAAAATGATCCAATATTACATATTAGTAAGTGGCAAAAGTATGTGAACCTTTGCTTTCAGTATCTGGTGTGACCCTCCTGTGCAGCAATAACTGCAACTAAACGTTTCCTGTAACTGTTGATCAGTCCTGCACACCGGCTTGGAGGAAGTTTAGTCAATTTCTCCATACAGAACAGCTCCAGCTCTGGGATGTTGGTGGGTTTCCTCACATTACCTGCTCACTTCGGGTCCTTCCACAATATTTCGATTGGATTAAGGTCAGGACTTTGACTTGGTCATTCCAAAACATTAACTTGATTCGTCTTTAACCATTTTTGGTAGAACATCTTGTGTGCTTAGGGTCATTGTCTTGCTGCATGACCCACCTTCTCTTGAGATTCAGTTCATGGACAGATGTCCTGACATTTTCCCTTAGAATTATCTGATATAATTCAGAATTCATTGTTCCATCAATGATGGCAAGCCATCCTGACCCAGATGCAGTAAAACAGGCACAAACCATGATACTACCAGATGGGATAAGGTTCTTATACTGGAATTTCCTTTCTCCAAACATAATGCTTTTTCTTAACCAAAAAGTTCTATTTTGGTCTCATCCATCCACACGACATTGTTCTGATAGCCTTCTGGCTTGTCCATATGATTTTTAGCAAACTGCAGACGAGCAGCAATGTTCTTTTTGGAGAGCAGTGGCTTTCTATTTGCAACACTGCCATGCACATCATTGTTGTTCAGTGTTCTTCTGATGGTGGACTCATGAAGATTAACATTAGCCAATGTGAGAGAGGCCTTCAGTTGCTTAGAAGTTACCCTGGGGTTCTTTGTGAGCTCGCCAACTATTACACGCCTTGCTCTTGGAGTGATCTTTGTTGGTTGACCACTCCTGGGGAGAGTAACAATGGTCTTGAATTTTCTCCATTTGTACACAATCTGTCTGACTGTGGATTGGTGGAGTCCAAACCTTTAGAGATGGTTTTGTAACCTTTTCCAGCCTGATGAGCATCAACAACTCCTTTTCTGAGGTCCTCAGAAATCTCCTTTGTTTGTGCCATGATACACTTCCACAAACGTGTTGTGAAGAGCAGACTTTGATAGATCCCTGTTCTTTAAATAAAACAGGGTGCCCACTGACACCTGATTGTCACCCCATTGACAGAAAACACTTGACTCTAATTTCACCTTCAAATTAACTGCTAATCCTAGAGGTTCACATACTTTTGCCACTCACTAATATGTAATATTGGATCATTTTCCTCAATAAATAAATGACCAAGTATTATTTTTTCTCTCCTTTGTTAAACTGGGCTCTCTTTATCTACTTTAAGGACTTGTGTGAAAATCTGATGATGTTTTAGCTCATATTTCTGCAGAAATATAGAAAATTCTAAAAGGTTCACAAACTTTCAAGCACCACTGTAGATACTGATCAAAGTTACCCTTCAGTCAAATATTTTAATGTTATGTTTTTATTTTAATAATACGATGAACCTTATTATTGAAACAAATAAAGGAGGCTAAGGCACTTACAAGCAATGTTCTCTTAATAGTATCAACAATTTCACATCTCCCAAAGCAACCTTAGATCAGTCAAAATACTTACATGCATGTTACATGCTGTGTGGCACTAGAATATTAATTTTTATCAATTGGCTATAACTTTGAAAGGGATGGGGTGCTTCAACTTCACATGGTCCATTTTACATGATATCCTAAAGGTACAACATTCATGTGATTAAATTACACCCATTAGTTTCAGTGCAAGAATTCAAATCTGCAATGAATCTACACGATATGGACAAAACTGGGACACCTACACATTACACTAACAGGAGTTTTGTGACATGCCGCCAACGACTTTCCTGCTTAGACTCAAGGTCCTAGAGTGACTCTGTGTTTTGGACTACTTAATGCCGATTGTGCATATTTTACATTTTATTTGAACTATGACTCCATGACTTATTTGGTTAGATAAATTATTTTCATTCTTAGATTTATCATCTACGCACCCAAGGAGGTTGGGTCCCTTTTTGAGTCTTGGTCCTTCCAAGGTTTCTTCCTCATAACGCTTAAGGAGTTTTTCCTTGCCATTGTTGCCCTAGGCTTGCTCAATTTGGGATTGGACGTAGATATTAGGAGATAATCTAAGATTGTAAAGTTGCTTTGATACAATGCTCCATTGTAAAAAGCAGCTCTAACAGATTCCACTGTTCTGGGAAGACTTTCTACAAGATTATGAAGTGTGTCTGTGAGAATGTTTGCTCATTCATCCAGAAGAGCATTTGTGAGTTCAGATACTGATGTTGGGTGAGAGGGCCTGGCTCACAATCTTTGTTCTAGTTCGTCCATTCAATGTGTTGCAGTCAGGGCTCTGTGCATGTCAGTCAGGTTCGCCCACACCAAACTCACCCAATCATGTACTTATGGGACTTGCTTTGTGCACTAGAGCACAGCCATGCTGGAACAGAAAGGCCTGCACCAAACTGTTCCCACATAGTTGAAAGCATACAAATTGTACAAAATGTCTTGATAGCTCAAGCTTGAAGTTTTCCCTTTACTGGAACTACGGGGCCTAGGGCATCCCTGAAAAAACAACACCATAGAATTATCCCTCCTATACCAAAACTTCACAGCTGGCACAATGCAATGTATGCAATACAATTCAGTCAAGCAGTTAATGTTCTCATGGTATTCGCCAAACCCCAAGTCATCCATCAGATTGTCAGATAGAGGAGCATGATTTTTCACTCCACAGAAGACATTTACACTGCTCCAGAGGCCAGTTGCTTCACACCGCTTTGGAATTGTGCTCAGTGATATAAGGCTTGCATACAGCCATAGAAACCCATGAAGCCACAAGTGCACAGTTTTTGTGCTGATGTTAATGCCAGAGAAGGTTAGGAACACTGCAATTACTGAATTAGTAGAGCATTGGCAACTTTTAATCACTATGCACCTCAGCACTAGGTGAGCCTGCTTTGTATCTTTACATGGTCTGCCACTTTGTGGCTGAGTTGCTGTGGTTCCTAAATGCTTCCACTTTTCAATAATACCACTCACAGTTGATCATGGATTATATTGGAGGTAAGAAATTTCACAAACTGACTTATTTCACAAACGGTAGCATCCTGAACTCTCAAGATCTACCCATTCTTTCACAAATGTTTGTAAAAGCACACTGAATGGCTAGGTGTTTGATTTTATTCACTTGTGGCAATGAGACTGAATGAAACACCTACATTCAATGATGAAGTATTGTCCCAATACTTTTGTATATATAGTGTATTTCTCTCTACAAATGAATGTGTGCACACTCTAGCGATCCAATCAGGGGATGCACAAATATGCAGTTCATTAAAAACATTTTCAGTTCCTTAGAAACGCCACAGTAGCCCCCAACACTGTTTCTTGCAGACTCGTAAACAAAACAATTTTCCAACAGTTGGACTCCTGAATACTTCAGTCACCAGTGAGTTATATCGCCATATTTAGTATGAAGCACTACGCTAATAGTTTTTTTTTAAATAATACAATTGTTACTGCATTTGGGTGAACATTATCAAAATCAGCGTTTTTTTTCTCAACAACAGAGTATATTTAAGTATGAAATTATTAAGACATCTGATTTAGTTATAAATATATAATTTTTTTTTCTACTTCCTGCAGGGTCACTGGGGCTCTGGAGCCTATCCCTTGAGAACAGAGAGCACAGTAAGTGTGGCCTGAACAAGATGCCAGTCTATCGCTGGACTGGGTAGGTGTCACTATTACAGCACTGCAGGATGATTCCCCACTGGCTACCCTTTACACACAGGTGATTACATCTGCATGTTACACCCGGCCCGGCTAGGGGGTACTGCCAGAACTCAAACCAGGGAATTTTAGACTACACCACTCAAGCACCCTGCAGGCTGAAGTGTCAATGGCAAGTATCAGATAAATATTCAAAAAACATTACAGAGAAAACAACTCATCGTCTAAGTGTAAATAACTTAAATACGTTTATATATTAACAATATGCGTTGTACCTGGAATTACAGCTCTCCAAATGACCATTTGGATTTCAGTAAGTTCCCTGCTCTGGGATCACGTTTGTGAGCTCTATTTTACTCTATTCAGATTCGACATAAAGACCCCTCTCGACATATCATGCTAATTTCTTCCCCATTGCGGTATTTTGAGTATTAAGACCCAATTTCGCCAGGACCAACAATGGTAATTTGGCCACTTCATGGTTCTACTGTGAAATGTCATAGTACAACTGTAAACTTGGTGGACTATGAACTGACCATGAATTATTTCACGGTTGTACTATGAATTTTGGTGGTACTGTCAAATTTCACAGTACAGTTTTTCCTGGGTGTCCCCCCCGTGTCTGCGTGGGTTTCCTCCGGGTATTCCGGTTTCCTCCCACATTCCAAAGACTTGCATGTCAGGTTAATTGGTGTTTCCAAAGTATCCTTAATGTCTGACTGCGTGGATAAGTGTGTTAATGTGTGTGCTCTACGATGGACTGTCCTGTCTAGGGCTGTTCCTGTCTTGCGCCCTGTGTCGCCGGCTAGGCACCGGCATTCCCGCGACCCTGACTACGATCAAGCGGATAATGAATGAATGAACGAATGAATGAAAACTGGAAAGCACGGAGATACTAAAAGTGAACAGTAGGGGTCGCTAGTTTGTTGCTAATATTCACATATAAAAAATAAGCGGGGAACAGTTTTAGAGCCTTTTAGTGGAAATACCACCAGTTAGCAAACCCAGTAGATTTGTTTTTACAACAGTAAATGGTATGCCTGTTTTTTTTTGTTTTTTTTGTTTTTTTTTTTACTTCAGTATAGCAGTATAGCAGAGTGTACCCCTACACGAATACGGTTGTGAGCTGGAAAGACTCCACATTTAAAAAGAGCTATTTTTAGTATTATACATTTTAGTATAAACATTACCATCTATACGATATAATTTATGGCCTATGTAGGTATATATATGGCTATATATTTTAGTATATAATATAATGTATGAAATATTATATTTCAGCCCAACCTTGAAAGTATGTAATTTAGATGCTCACAGTTAATGTGATCTTAGGCTAAATTTAAGGCATAAAATTATGAAAAAATGTTGAGAGGGTGCTTGATGATACACGTCATATATACAAAGAAAACATAATTAATTTTTGCATATTTTTTACACCTACATTTTATATACGCAGATATGAAACTCATACAGATACTCACAGTGATTTTTAGTCTTTCAGAATAATAGTCCACAATACAATATGAATAAAATAAATTAGCAACACGTGTAGGTCCTACGAAATAAACCCCTGTGGAAATGTAGCCTACAGAGTGCCTGTCACTGCAATTAAAGCATCAATCTCCAGATCAGATTTTATATCGGTGTAATACCAACGCTGCATAATATCTATGCATAATTCACGCTTTAAGGGAACAACTGGTTCAGTAAGAGTGGCTGCATTAAAAAGCTTATATATTTTTAGTTTATCATTAACTTTGACCATCTATTGAGTTAGGCTATTTTCCAGTATTACCAGCGTTGTTATATAATCATAATCAACGTATTAAAAAATATTCAGGATACATGCTTGTTTGTGTAAATTACTCCCCTAACCTGTGCTATAGTGAACGTTGAAAGCTGCCAGGAATTAACCTTTACATTTTAGTTTGCACTGTCTTTAGACGTTTTTAGACACTCTTTACTGTTGTACATTTCATGAGCCTTATTGTCAAAATATAAATTGTTATCATGGGATTATAACAATGATTAGATGATAGCAAGGAGATATCTGTCATCGGTGAAGATATTTACACTTCGACGCAATATCTGATACACTAAAAAAAGCAACATTTTTTGCAACGGTGGATGAGAAGACTGCGTTTCCAAAATTTAATTCAGGCTCAGGTGAAACGCCAGTTTGCTTTTAAGACCAAATAAAACGTCGATCATAATCGAGTATGACTAAATAATACTGGTCTTTAATTAAACTTCCAGAAGCTCTCTGAGAAGATAAGGAATGGCAGGGTGGAGCTAAGCGGCCCAGTCAGCGAATGAGCTCAGTGTGTCTGTGCAAGTGGAAAGAGTGTTGATGCAGACGTGACATATTCTGACACATTGCTTGTTGATTGGATCAGAAGACGTTTCACCATAATTAAACTAAACTAAAGGTGGGACACGATTGCAACGTGTGTTTTTTTCTCCGAAATTTGAGGTTGTTTTTAAGAAGAATTTTTGGAGATCCAGTCCACGCATCACCGCACCGTAAGCTTTTGCCAGTCTGGAGCATTTTTCAAAAGCCACACAAGCCTGTTTCTGGCACAGGAGGTCATATAAATGTTTTAAATGGCGAGCAACCACACATCGTTCTCAATACAAAGCATTTTAAATCGAGGGATTGGTTCACAGAAACACATTCAGTCGTCTGGGGGATATTGTGAAGAACTGGCTAATGGGGAGCTTCTCAGGAGGACTGAAGGAATAAACTGTCCTGGATCTGTTCAGTCTCAGGATGGTAACGAGGCTCGAAGCAGAAAGGAAAGCATCGTGTACGGACATGACAGAATCGCTTCCTGCGCGCACAACCTTGATACAACTCCGGACCGACAGTCCAGTGGAGAGGAGTCTACAGCAGAGGAGTCATCACATACAGAAACCCGACAAAGTAAGACAAATCATATATCCGAAATCTGTGTTGCCATAGAAAGTTTGGGATGTGGAGAGCGACTGATGCAAATCTGTTGCGTTTTCTTTGTTGATTAAAACACAAATAAGCCTAGACCTTATGATTCACTGCTAACAGTGTGGTCGTGCGTTTTGTCTGAGCATTTTATGTTTTGTGCTATGTTACATAAACACTATAAATCCATACCACTTAATGGTTTGTTTGACCTGACTTCACGGGTGACTTAGAGATACGCCTGCTGAAGGACACGCAATCTTTTCACGCTGCTGCAAATGTTTTGTCTAGCACAAACTACAATCCTCACATTCGGCGTTCGTAACCACTCTATCCGTTCTCATACAGATTCGTACCAAGAAAAGACGGAGAGCTGCAGTTTGACCGATCATCACCCTAAAGCGGCTAAGAAGAGATGCCGTGCTGCTTTCTCTCATGCGCAGGTGTGCGAGCTGGAACGTCGCTTTAATCTCCAGCGCTATCTGTCCGGGCCGGAGCGCGCGCACCTGGCTGGATCGCTTAAACTGACCGAAACTCAGGTGAAGATCTGGTTCCAGAACCGGAGATACAAAACGAAACGGCGACAAATAGCTGCTGAGCACGCAGCTAATTCTGCAGCCACACTGGCCAAGCGAGTGGCGGTGAGAGTGCTGGTGAAGGACGACCAGAGGCAATACCGACCGGAGGATTTACCCCAGCCTCAGTGTCTCCGTCTTTACCACTCCTGTCAGTGCTGTCCTTACATGTATTGCGTCCAGCCTTGGATATAGCACCTCACTCACTGAAAGCCTGTAGGTCACACACAGCTGTCGTTTTTTGTTTTATTTCAAATAGGGACACAGAAGAGGTCACATACACACCACCAGTTACGTAAGCCGAATGCGTGAAGAGACTCGGCCAATAATCGGTTTTTAGATTTTGTTTTGATGATACATGCAAGTGCCTAAACGTTGTTACAACGCATTTATACATTAGTGTTTGAAATCCCTTTATATTTGATTCAGTGCCCTTGTTAAATGGTCTAGCCTACACCTTCATCTGTCTTGTAAATTCTTTTTAACTGCATATTTCTGTACAGTGAATTCACTCGTCTGTCCGATAAACAATAAAGCTAAGAACATCTACATTTACGACGTGAAATGACACTTTTCTCAGGTTATACAAAATCTGAAAAAATGAATTTGAGGATAAAAGTCATGTGGTAGAAGACCATGTTGATTAAAGGAGAGTTATTTTAATAAACAATATGCCTAAAAATGGATAACCTTGGTATAACAGCAAACGTTCATTATATAAAGGGTTATTATTATTATTATTATTATTATTATTATTATTATTATTATTATTATTATTACTATCGTCATTATTGGTGTTGTTGTTGTTGCAATATATACCTAGTCTACATGATTTTTCCGGAGACTTATATATATTTAAAGATATGTTGGAGCAATTTACTACTGTATACTATACTAGGTCTTTATGTCGAAGATGTCAGAATACAATAGGCAATAACGCAGGCAATGGGATATTTAACGAAATGATAATACACAGAAACCAGTAGTTGCTAAGCCATAACACATATCATATTAAAATAATAATAAATTTGAGCAAACGTTGCACGAAGCACGATGTGCCTATACAGTACAACTCAAACGAAAAATCTGCGAAATGAATGTGCCTTTACAAATGACAAGAAACATTTTTAAATTGCGAAACATAGGTACTTTATAGATCAGTGATCAGTATAATGAAATCAAATTGGTTGGACCCTCCAGTTGAATAATAATAATAAAACAAATTCCACAGTTTTCGTTTAAGTTTAAATGCTGTATACATACAAAGTAATCATTTGCATCTGAAAAGTAATCAGGCAGTTTGTATTGTATAATATAAAATATTCATTAAAACATCACATTTATTTTAATTATAAAATGTATATTTAGAAGGTAAAAGAGGCCTATTTACAATAGGCCTAAAACAAAAAAGACAAACTGAAGGGTTTTTTCCAGGTGTATGTGCCAACTTTTCCACAGTAGGCCTATACCTCTGTAGCCCTATATGGTTTCTCGAGTACTTGTGTGATTTATGAAATGTTGTCTTTGATATTTAATGACATTTATTTTTGTTTTATCCTAAGACCTCTAAGCCGATGCAAAAGAAGCAGATGACGGAAATTAGCCTGATTGTTTGATTATCGATATCCAACGCTTGCTGCCATGTTGATGCTGGGGCGGAATCAACAATGATGTAGCTGATTCAAATTCAAAATTCCCGAAGAGCGAAAACTTACCAATGAAGGCATTCTCTGCTCAAGTATCTACATCGTTAAGTCGTTCGTTGATGTAAGATTCATCGGAACCCCACCCCTGAACATTAGGCTATCCGATAATATCTATCCTTTAGTGATTATGAGTTAAAGGGGGACGTTATGATGACATATGTGTAGATTCTAGTGTGTCGTTTCTATGAAGAAAGGGGGTGAATTAATATGTCTCTTATATTATGTCAAAATGTGAGAAGATAGCCTATAGTAATAGCAGTCAACACAAAACTCAGCGCCAAGTAATTTTATTATAAATCGACTTGACAAAGGATTATAGGAACAACCTGGTGTAGGCTATAGCTATAGGTATAATATGGAGTATAAAAAAAGAAAAAAGAAATAGAGGAGAATGGTTGCTGGTGCAACAAGGGGCAGTCGCAACATTGCTTATTCCACCAGTTAGGAATGAGCTACAGTGCTGATATTCATACAGCACATGCTCAGTTAGTCCCTCCTCAGTCCTGGAGGAAAACAGTCATTTATGGCTATTCCTTGTGCAAAATCTAGTTTTGATGATAAAAAGTACGTTTTTTAATTAGCAGAATTTTTGTCATACAGTCTAAACTATTTGCTTGAAACATTGTGAGGTTATATTATTTTGATCTGTGTGTTCGTAGCTTCCAACAGGCATAGCTTGCATGTGTCAAAGCTATTGTGACAAATTAGTATAGCAAGGTGTTGAAACTGTCTCTACACTGACAATCATGATACATCATGATTGTCAGTGTAGAGACAGTTGCAACACCTTGTTGCAACTGTCCCTTATGATAACATTAATGTAAAATCTTAATTATAACATTGTGAATTTTATTGATTATTGTAGACAACCTTTCAATAGTCATCTGAAAACCATCCATTTTATGGTTATTTTAATTCAGTAATCTATCATAAAGGTCTACAGAAGGATTATTACATTTCAGTGTCTTGATTTTGATAATTTTATAGTTTAATGGATTGTACAAATTAAAGCAAAACATGGTTGTTACATGAAAATATATGTTTTTCATTTTAGTAATCTTGGTCTTTATACAGCCAAATTAATTTAGTGAAGACCCTGTCTGTGCACAAATAAAATAAAGGCAAAATGATATTAAATAATGATTTTATTACATTTTAATGAATGTTGTAACTGCCCCTGTTGACCGTTGCAACTTTCCCCTGTTATGGGGTCAGTTGCAACATTTGACTATGTCTTTTCAAGTGTAAATTGTAAATATATTATCATATGTACACGTGTTACAGCAATGTGGGTGGGAAGCTGACAAATGTGGTTCTGCTGTATTAAAATTTTATCTTTATAATACAGTCTCTGAGAAACTGAAGAAAATGCAAAACGTGTTGCAACTGTTAAATTAAATCTACAAATGTAACGCATTAATCTGTTGCAAGTAGGCTACTTTCAACACACCCTAACTATAACACATTTTTATTATGGAAACTTATTAAGGTCACAAATTTCAAATAATATGCTACCTAAAGCTAGTTCTTTAATCTACGTGACCTATAGGCCACATATTTGTAGAGTCAAGGAGAATAAAATCAGTAAATACAATTAAGAAAAAACTGTTGATGAACCTAAATAATAACACAGGTAATGACACAGGTGAACAGGAGTTTGCGGTTTAGTAGGCAACCTGTTTAGAAATATCTCTCACGTATAACTTTTAATAAACTCCAGAGAAGCAACTGAGCATAGCTTGATGAGATCACTTGACAAACAGTAAGTCCAAATAACCAAAGGCATTGGGTTAGGTTTAGGTTTAGGGTTAGGGCTAAATAGAAGGAAAAAAAACAATAAGATTTAAAAACAGTTAATTAATGGCATTACTATTGTTCATATAATGCAATGAAGTCATTCATTTAAACCTGCTCAGCTGCATGACTCAAATACCGTCAATAAACCATTTGTGTCATACTGTATAAAGAACACATGAATTTACCAGAATACTTGAATACACGTCATATACCAGACTTTTTGTTCGTTTCTTTTAAAAACAGGGAATTATTTATACAGGGATTTTCTCTGGTAATCACTCGTACAGTACTGATGGATGGAGGAGATTAGGCTGAAAAAAGCTGATGTTTTGCTTGAACAGTGAGGGTGCCTATTTTCAGATAGTCTAAATAAAGATAAGCACTTGGCCCAATCATAAAACTGTCATATTTGGCAAATGTTTTGGTGAAAGAAGGCCTGACCTTATTGCTTTTAACTGTTTGTGTGAAATTAAGTTACTTTTTCATGAAAAACTTCATACTTAATAATGATGAATTTACATATTAAAACATGGTCGTGTTAATGATATAATAATGGGTGTCGTAAATGAGAAACCTGGACTGCTATGAAATGGGACCGTATTGTCTTTAGCAATTAATCCAGCTTCTGTTTGGGATCTGATAACATTCGGATTCTAGTATGGAGGCCTCATGGTGAGCTCTTCAAGCCTGCCTTTGCTGTGGACCAACACACTGCCCCAGTGCTGGTGTGATGATCTGGGGAGCCATTACATATGACAGTCAGTCACCCCTAGCAGTGATACGAAGGATGATAACAGATCAGAGATATGTGCAGAACGTCCTGCTGCCACGTGTTGCCTCTCATGGCAGCAAGGGTTTCCCAGGAATGTCTTCGCCAGATTGCAACACCTCCTTGGCCTCCCCGGTCAGCAGATTTATCATCAGTCGAGCATTTATGGGACCAGCAGGGACACCCGCTTCAGCAAGCTATGAGTGAGCAGTATCTACAGGCCCACCTGTGGGCAAATGTGTCATAGAGTCTAGCAGTCAGCAATCTCTCACCATGAGGTACACTACCCAAAAGTAGCCTCTGAGAGCCTTTTTATAGAACAGTGGGAGAAGCAATTTTATGCACTCTTTAGGAAATACTCAAAGTCTAATCAGACCACAACTGTAATCATTTACATATCTGCTTGCGACATAACTACATGCAGAGTTTTGCAGCAATCTGACATTTCTGTCTGGCTGCTTTATTTATTTATTTTTGTCAATGAGTATATATCAAATTAACATCCACATTAATGCATTGACCCAAGGTTTCACTGCTGAACTTTACCCAGAGCATCTCCCTTCCCCCACCGAGTTCTGTTCTTCTCACAGTTCATCACTTCCCCAGGCAAAATTTAGGACAGTATGGAACACACACTCTTCTCACTGGCCACTTTATTAGGTACACGTTGCTAGTACCAGGTTGGACCCTCTTTTACGTTCAGAAATGCATTAAGTCTTCGTGGCATAGTTTCAACAAGGTTCGGGAAATGACATCACATAGTTGCAGATGTGTCAGCTGCACATCCATGATGCAAATCTGCTATTCTATCACATCCCAGAGGTGCTCTGCTGGATGGATATTTGGTGACTGTGGAGCCCATTTGAATACAATGAACTCATTGTCTTGTCACTTTGACTTCACAGACAGTTTTGTCTGGTCAATCCTGCATTTCAAACCTACAATACAGTCCAAAAAAAGTTGGGACAGGGCAATTTAGGGCTAGTACTAACTGATGATGTGATTTGAAACAGGCGACATCAACAGGTGATTGTAATCACAATCTGGTACAAATTAGTATTCACAAACATCTGAATCATTGAGCACCAAAGATGGGCAGAGGATCTCCAGTTCATCAACACATGCTTGAGAAAAAAAAAAGATCCTCATTAAAAGATTGGAAGGGAGTTACAGAATTCTCCCTCAAGAGTACATAATATCATTAAACAATTCAAGGAATTTGGAGGAATTTCAGTGTGTAAAGGGCAAGGGAGCAGGCCTAAACTGAATACCCATGATGTCTGATCCCTCAGACGGCACTGCATCATGAACCATCATTCATCAATAGCTGATAGAACCACATAGGAAATGGATTACTTTATCAAACCTTTCTCAAGCACTACAATACACAGTTACATTCACACATGACACTTATAACTTTACTGTGCAAACAGAAGCCTTATGTTAAACGTGTCCAAAAATAGTGTCAACTTCTCTGGGCTCAGAGGCATCTGGTATGAACCACCACACAGTGTAAACATGTATTGTGATCAGATGAATCAGTATTCCCATTATTTGGAAGAAATGGAGGTTGTGTTGTCAGGATCCGTGCCCTGCCCTCGTTCTGTGTTTTGTTTTTGCAGTTGTGGGCAAGCGGACTACATCACCCACAACCCCATGCAGGACAAAAGATGGCCGCGGATCAGATCCTTGTTTTGTTATTGGACTTTTTATTGGTTTATGGATGAATTACTACCGCATGCAGCTGGGATTTAATCTACTAGCATTATCTCGGCGTCCACTGAGCATTCGGGTGCATTTCCTCGTCTTGGTCATGTCCTGTCAAGTTTATTATGGTATGTTCAGTCTCGTCTCACCTCGCCAAGTCAGAGTTGGTCTGTATCTGTTTTCGTTCGGCTCCCATGCCTGGTTTAATTTGTGTTAGCTGTGTTGGCCTCAATTGTTAGTTTATTTTTCGTTCTTTTGTTAATAAATTCCTGATTTTTGTACTGGAACCCTGCATCTTCGTCTGCCCTCCCTTCACCACATCCTAACATGTGTGCTCCGAACCAAAGACGAAAAGGACCATAAAGACTTTTATCAGCAAAAAATCCAAAAGCCAAGGTCTGTTGTTGTATGGGGTTGTGTCAAAGCCCTTGGTAAGGGTCATTTACAGATGACAGCATTAATGCAGTAAAGTACACTGTGATTTCAGAGCAACCTATGCTGCCTTCAAAATGACATCTTTTCCAGGGATGTTCATGCATTTTTCAGCAAGACAGCGCAAAACCACATGCTGCACACATTACAAAGCTATGGCTAGAGAAAAAGAGTGTACCGGTACTAGACAGGTCAGTACTAGACTGACCTGTCTGCAGTCTTGGTCGGTCCCCAGTAGAAATGTGTGAAGAACTTTGAAACAAAAAATGTGCCAACAATGACCCCATACTGTTACACACATTAAGATGTGTTTGAATGGGACAAAAAACACCTGAAACACTTTATCACTTGGTATCATCTGTGGGAAAACGTCTCTTAAGAGATTTGAGAAGGAATATCAACATTACAACGTGGTAAATGCTTTACTGTCCCAACTTTGGAATGAGTTACAGACCTGGAATCTTACTCATAAAAATTCTATGTGCTAAGAGTAGCTCCTAGTGATGAAATTCAAAGAAACATTTTAGAATTGTGGGTTAGGAGTAGATCCTAGTAAAGATAAAAGTATTCATAAAGCTTATTAACCCCTAAAAAGCTCATAAGGTGAAAGACTTTTAGGGGGCTTAGGAGGAGGCAGAATAGTAAAATGTTGCATTTTGATGAGGCAGAAGAAATTTTATGCAAACACTGAATAAGAGTTAATCACATGCAACGGATTTGATAATTCAGGAATAATGTTTGTGTGTGACCTTTTCAGAGATTTTCTGACATCGCAACAATGGTGTAAAGCTTGAAATTAATGTTACATGCAAAGCAACCAGTTAAATAGATTAGACAAGTCAGCAATCATACCTGAAAAGAGAGGAGTCACATTTCCTTCAGTTCATGGGCTATTCAACAGATTAAGTTGGCTACAAAAAAATTACCAGCATTATAAATACACTGTCAATAAAAAAAGCAAATAAACGCTTTTGTGTGTGATTAGTGTAAAACACACAGCAATAGCCTATGTCTGTTATTTCAAAGGCTTCTAATGGGCTATACAGTATTTCCCTAATTAAGAGTGCATTTGTGCGTTTCTGTGTGTGAGAAAGAGATTGGAGTGACCTAGCAACCGGGTCAACCCCGCCTCCTCATTGAGATAAAAGTTTTTGTCTTGTCCATGCTCAGAGTTGCTCTAACATCACTTCTGAATCACTCTTAATCTGAAACTCCTAGCTAGAAGTTTTTATGCTAATTTAGGAGCTCTCTAAGAGGGTTCTTAGAATCTTTATGAAATGCAAGAATGGATAAACAGCATTGCAAAACAGTATTTAGTCAGCCACTGATTGTGCAAGTTCTCCTACTTAGAAAGATGAGAGAGGGCTGTAATTTTCATCATAGCTACACTTCAACTATGAGAGACAAAATGAGAAAAAAAATCTAGGAAATCACATTGTAAGATTTTTAAAGAATTTAATTGTAAATCATGGTGGAAAATAAGTATTTGGTCACCCACAAACAAGCAAGATTTCTGGCTCTCACAGACCTGTAACTTCTTCTTTAAGAAGCTCTTCTGTCCTCCTCCCATTACCTGTATTAATGGCACCTGTTTGACCTCATTATCTGTATAAAAGACACCTGTCCACAGCCTCAAATAGTCAGACTCCAAACTCAACCATGGCCAAGACCAAAGAGCTGTCAAAGGACACCAGGAAGAAAGTTGTAGACCTGCACCAGGTGTGAATCTACAATAGGCAAGCAGGTTGGTGTGAATAAATCAACTGTGAGAGCAATTGTAAGACACACAAGACCATTGATAATCTCCCTCGATCTGGGGCTCCACGCAAGATCTCGTTCCGTGGGATCAAAACAATCATGAGAAATGTGAGCAAAAATCCCAGAACTACATGGAGGAACCTGATGAATGACCTGCAGAGAGCTGGGACCAAAGTAACAAAGGCTACCATCAGTAACACACTACGCCGAGAGGGACTCTGATCCTGCAGTGCCAGGCGTGTCCCCCTGCTTAAGTCAGTACATGTCCAGGCCCGTCTGAATTTTGCCAGAGAGCATATGGATGATCGTGAAGAGGATTGGGAGAATATCATGTGGTCTGATGAAACCAAAATAGTACTTTTTGGTAAAAACTCATCTCGCCGTGTTTGGAAGAAGAAGAATTCTGAGTTGTGCCATACCTACTGTGAAGCATGGGGGTGAAAACCTCATGCGTTGGGGCTACTTTTCTGCAAAGGGGACAGGATGACTGATCCGTGTTAAGGGAAGAATGAACAGGGCCATGTATCGTGAGATTTTCAGCCAAAACCTCCTTCCATTAGTGAGAGCATTGAAGATGGAACATGGGTCTTCCAGCATGACAATGATCCCAAACACAGCAACAAAGGAGTGGCTCCGTAAAAAGCATTTCAAGGTCCCGAAGTGGCCAAGCCAGTCTCCAGACCTCAACCCCATAGAAAATTTGTGGAGGGAGTTGAAAGTCCGTGTTGCCCCAAAACATCACTGCTCTAGAGGAGATCTGCATGGAGAAGTGGGCCAAAATACCAGCTACAGTTTGTGCAAACCTGGTGAAGACTTACAGGAAACGTTTGACCTCTGTCATTGCCAACAAAGGTTATGTTACAAAGTTTTGAGTTGAACCAAATTTATTGACCAAATACTTATTGTCCACCATAATTTACAATTAAATTCTTTAAAAATCCTACAATGTGATTTCCTGATTTTTTTTCTCATTTTGTCTCTCATAGTTGAAGTGTACCTATGATGAAAATTACAGACCTCTCTCATCTTTCTAAGTAGGAGAACTTGCACAATCAGAGGCTGACCAAATAGTTTTTTGCCTCTCTGTATGTAAATCTCTTCCAGTCTTTCTTTGAGGAACATTGTTTTTAAACATTTCAATAATTTTCTTACACATTTGTTGATAAACTGGAGATGAGTCCACTTGAATAAACAAATTTCCAGAACACACATGACTCTTCTAGGTATATGTAGTTTAAGATGGCAGAGTACAAACTATTCCGTTTCACATCTCTGTGTCCGTGTCCCAAGAGTTCCTTGGCAACACAGACCGCAATGTATTTCCTACTTACGCACTTTAATGCACTCTAATGCAATGTAAATTTCATGTAAATTTTAACAAAACATCAAAGTATGACATAAAAAATACACTTGCGAAAACTTTTTTAATTTGACCAGCTGTTTAGAGTTATACATACAGATCAGTCCTGTGGACACTTCACACGCACATTTATGCAAACACACATACACACCCACACACATAGAATGGACAAACTGGAAGAAGAAGCCTAGAGGGGTCTAGATCACTTTTACCTACTTTAAACTTAATCCCAACAATTATGCCACCACAACAGAGAGGAAAATCCTGTGTGATTATATGTGTCTGTCACGTTCAGTTGCCAAGGAATTAAATATAGGTGTGACATATTGACACACCGTCCAGGGGTTTGGCTTTTTCACTCAATTCTGTTTCGGTAAACTGCAATGAAAGCATCTTTTAGAGAGACTGTTTGTCCATGATAGAGATCTCTCATACAAGGTGCAATTCTCATTGTCAGTGCTGTTGACTTGTCTGATAATTACGTAAAGCATCTGTTGATATTTAAGAAAAAAAAAAAAAAAAAAAGCAGAATTTCACTTATTTCCAGGGTGTACCAACTTAGTGTTCACTGGGCAATGTTTGTGTTGCACAAAGAAAGACAGCACACTTTCTTTTTCACTTTAGGTGGCGCAGGGGACTTGCAGTGAATATCCATTTATTGCAGAAAGTGTTAACAAAAACCTTTTTAAGACACACTGGTGGTCTTTAGCATGCTTCGTTTCAAAGTGGATTCTTTACTCTAAGATATGCTAAGCCACCCAGCTTCCAAGTGAGAGCAGATGTACTGCAGGAGGAAGCTACCAGCACTTTGCACAGCCACTGCACCAATTCAGTCAAGGAATTAATGTGCTCACCTAGATCCACCAAAGGGCAGGAGAGGAAGGAAATGGGTTGTAGTTAATACCTTTGTTTGGAAAGAGCACAGCTTTCCAGTGACCCTGTCTCCTGATCCACATTAGCACCGCTGAATGCCATAAACCCCCACCTTAGTCAATAATCCAACCCACAGAACTCATTGGCCTGTTTCAGAAACTATTAGCTGATAACATCACAGTATGTAGGAATGTAAACATTTACAGTAGAAACCATAAGAGATGAACTCCCATCTGGTATGCTGAATCCATCATTCACTAGCCCTCCTTTTTTAAAACTGCAACTAACTTCTTCAGTTTAGCTCCACATAATCAAGTGTTTGAAGGCTTTAGTAGTGTCCATAATAATAACTGAGTAATATTTACAAAGTTAACACATTTTTGTATGCTCTTTGTGTCTCTTTCATGATTGATCACTATCAGCTTTCTCGTGCCATTAGGATTAAGCTTCATAGTTTAAAAGCTGGCTGTGTTTTGTTTGTTTCGAAAGTATGGAACTCCAGTGAAAGACATATCCTTTTGTCCTATGCTTCTTAAAGCACTGTGGAGCAGAGGTTCACAAAATAGATTAAAAAAAATAGATGCTTAGCCAATTGGGTCACCCAAGTAAATGCAGTCATCAGATGTGCAATTTCATATTTATCAAGTTACCCTATTTGCAATGAAGCATTCACAGTTACTGTACATTCGCTGAAAGGTGACCTATGTAGAACAACACTGCCATATATTCTACATCATAATTGTATTGATAATGAGCATTATCATAACATATTAACATAAAAATTGTACTGTTTCAAAGCATTCATGATAAAAGTTTGCCCTCTTTGTAAGTGTGGGAACGTGCTGTTTCTTGGCACTGCACTGTGAATATTTCTACACTTCACTGGCCAAAGATGGCCTGCTGAGGAGGCTGATATCCCCCAACCTGTTACATTTCCTCAAGATGCATCTCAACAGGCTGATCTCTCACTCCCTGTGCTCTGTGAATGGAATTTAAATGTTTTAATTACCTCAGATAAGAGAAAACAAGGAGTGTATTGAGGAACATTGACACAGGGTAACATCTATCACAGCACAAATATGTCATCCACTTAGTGGCTCTTAGGGCTTTTTATCAGCTCAGGCTTGGCTTGAGTCCCTATGTGCTTGCTTTCCTCATGGAATGCCAAGTAATATACAAAATTTCAGTACCTGAACTATGGTGAGACCACCATAGAAAGAATTTACTTAACAAGTACTGTCTAGCCTTGAGCTATGTCTTTTGGGAGTGAACATATTACATAAACGTAGATAATGATAAAAGATCTTTGTTTATAATTGTGTTTAAGTTTAATGTTTGTCAGACAGCCTGTGCATCTGATTATGCATTAGTAAGAAATGTTTCACCAGCATGAGCGTTACTCAATTAATACCTGGCTTTCTACTTCAATTACATTGTGAGTGATTGTCATTCAATAATTAATAACAGACAAACATATTCTGCCTTAACTAATCACACAAACAATTGTATATTTTAAATGTTTACACATTGATTAACAACTCAAAGGAAAAAAATATGTGAACACAGTTAAATTTTTGTTATAACTTCCTCTAATGATAAAGGCACCATCATTAGACGAGTGAGTGTTTCCCAAAACCTGAGTCTGAGCAAACATTCTCAACCAGCTAATTGAGAAGTTGTCTGATGCTGGGGACAGCACGGTGGCTCGGTGGGTAGCATCGCCGCCTCACAGCAAGAAGGTCCTGGGTCCTCCCCATGTCCGCGTAGGTTTACTCCGGGTACTCTGGGTTTCCTCCCACAGTCCAAAGACATGCATATTAGGTTAATTGACTACACTAAATTGGCATTGACTTGAGTGTATGAGTGACTTGTCTTGAGATAACCTTGTGTATGGATGTAACCTTGTGTGCCGCTGACCATGGCCACTGATGCTGATAGCGACGTTAAATAAATGAATAAACAAACAAACAGTCTGATGCTGCAGTTAGCAACTTCATTTCCTGTTAGTTCCTGTTGATTCCAGAAGTTCGAAGTTTGAATTGCACAAGATAAACATACTTTGGAGTTTTGTTTACAATTTTGTTCTTATAATAATAACTTGACTCTCGATTCTCTTAGTTAGATGATATTCTAGTTATAACAAGCTGATCTGCAGGTGTATGTGTTTATTTCATGGAAGTATTGGCAGTGGTTAGTAGCAACAGGCATCTAATATGACCACATTCAGAAAAAATGTACATATAGTCTTATTATACGGACCACATAGTTTACAGTTTACATAGTTAGTTTGCTTCAAGATGTGATTCTAGTGTTTTTAAAACAGAAGCTGTTTCTATTTTACTTTTGTTACGCTAAAATTAAAGCATTATAATGCTAAGTAAATACAGCAGTGCATGAGGTGTAACTAAGAGTTTGTATGTATTGCATAGGAGATCAAAGAAAATGCAAGAAATAACGTAAGTAGCATAACAACAGGAGTGACTAAAGAATGACACGAGCAATAGAGGAGAACAGAGAAGAAGTAAAGCATAGAGAAACCATCAGCCAGGGAGAGTCAAACCTTTTCTCAGTTATGGCATAGCATGTTTCCATTCCTTCTCACAGTGCTTTAAAGACGTTCTGGCACAGAGGATACCAAGTGATGAAGTGTTACATTCCTCCTGCAAACACATCTTAAGATGTGCAACAGTACAGGGTCGTCGTTGTTGAATTTTTTTTGTTTCAAAAGTCACCACACATTCTTTATTGGGGACAGCTCAGGACTACAGGCAGCTCAGCCCAGTAAGTATACCCTCTTTATGAATTTGTAATTTGTGCAGCATGTGGTCTTTCATTGTCTTGTTGAAAAATGCCTGGAAAGATTCGTCTTGAAGGCAGCATATGTTGTTATAAAATATCAGTGTGCTTTTCTGTATTAATGCTGCCATCAAAAAAGTGTAAATGACCTTTGCCATGGACAATAACACAATGTCATACCATGACAGACCCTGGCTTTTGGACTTGCTGCTGATAAAAGTATTTTGCCCTGAGCACACGGAGTCCATTTCTTCCAAAAAAGATGGAATAATGGATTACTGATTGGTCTGAGCACAATACACATTTCCACCATGTGATGGTCCATACCAGATGCCTACGAGCCCCGAGAAGTCTGTGCTGCTTCTGAACATGGTTAACATGAGGCTGCTTTTCGCACAGTAGCACTTTAAGTGGCAGTTCAGAATGTAACTCCATATTGTACTGCTTGACAAAGGTTTGCCAAAGTAATCCTTTTGCCCCTGTGGTCCTAAACTACTGTCTCTAAAGGCCACATGTGAAAATATTAACTATGTACAAATAAAATATCCTAAGAATGTATATGTGGGATATATACCATAAAACAATATATATGGCAATATATATATTTTTTGGGTTAAACTTTGAACAGATCTGTTGGTTGGATTTTGTGGTTATAAAATCTTCTTTAATACAATGAAAACTAAGGAACATGTTAATTAGAAGCAGTATTTTAGAATGCAGCACATCATTTTCAAAGAATACATATTAGAAGTTATTACACCAAGAATTGTTGGCTACTGCTGTAGCCTAGAATGGCTTACATAGATTAGGTAATATCACTCTTTATGGGTGTAATCTAAGCTTAATTTGCTTGCTTATTATTTACTTGCCATAAGAGGCAGTTTACCTGTATACGTTAGGCTGCTGTTCACAGGAATTTAGCCATTTTGCTTTATATCCCATTAAAGATGCAAGCCATAACTAACGTGATTCAAACTACTATAGTTTCACCAAGCTGCAATAGTTTTGAGAAACAGTTGTTAGTTTCATGTTAATTTGTTTAATGAACTAACATAGTGCACTGGTTCAGCTGTGTGTTGTTGTTTTTCAGTGATTCTGGGATTTCTTGTATAAACAGTCATACTCAGGTTATGCAAAAGCATCTCAAGTTAGGGTCTGAACAGTTCACCATTTTCCATCTATTTAAACCAATGTTTTGTTAATTTACTTTTTTATTGTTTTGGCTCATGATTGTCGATATTACTGATTACTGATATTTTCCCATAAAACTATAATTTAATTGTTCCTTAAATGATTACAACCTGTACAGGCCTGAGGCAGCAAAACCAGGATGCTGTTACCACAATGATTAACAGTTGCAGTGGACAGTGTGCATCATCTATCCTTATAACAGGGTCTTTTCATTAACATGATTCTTTTGTTCTGTGTTTTCTATTTTGCCTTGTAGGCCTTCTGTATTAGAGGACTATTAGAGGTAATTATTTTAAGTGTATGTAGAATGTGTTAGTAAATATTTATTCTACAGATTTCAGAGCACATTTTATGAATAATGAGTAAAACAAGCAATGGGTCACAGAATGTGATTTTTATATAATAATAACATGACTGTTATATAACATACAGTACTGTGCAAAAGTCTTAGGCATTCTATATTCTTCAGTTTATATTCTGCTTATTTGTTATTCAAGTTTTAGTTTAGTTTTTGTCACTGCACTTTGTAGTTCTACAGTTACAGACTGTAGTCCATCTGTTTCTCTACATACATTGTTGGTCGCCTTTACCCCACAGGACCAGCACAGATCAGGTACTATTTGGGTGGAGGACCATTCTACCTACCAAGCCACCATGCTGCCCACCAAAGCATGTAAAGAAACAGATAGATCACAGTCTGAAATTGTAGCACTACAAAGTCCAGTGACCACTAAAAACAAAGATTAAGCAGAATATAAACTGACAAATATAGAATGACTTTTGCACAGTATATGACACAACATACGTATAAGACACTAACTTTAGCTGAACCTACACTATCGGCACAGTCCTCCATACAAGAAAGGGGATAAGAGTCAGGTTTAGTGATCTAATCTGATCTCAGGTCACATGAGCCTGAGCGTGTCAGAGGTTTTTGAGAACCTACCCTTTCTATCTTATTTATTGTAACACTTATCTTTTTATCAGTCAATTACCCAAAGGTTCAAATACTTTTTACAGCTTGTAATACTATTATTTTAATTATTAGTAAGTATTAATAAATTCTTACTTTAGTCAGAATAAGTTTGTCTATTATTATTACTCTAATTAAACTCATTCCAAATGAGTAATTACTATAGAAATTCCAATTTTTTTTACAAATGTCACTTTTGTGAACATATTGTTTAGTATAATGTATACTACATAATACATAATACCCATAACTACTCGTAATGTTCTAGTTTTCTCCTTATTAAAATAAGCTGCGTACACTCATGGCAAAAAAAAAATGGGCCAAACCCAAAATTGCAACATTTTAAGCCTAAAATTTACAATTTTGCTCAAAAGCAACTGATTTCTTAAGAAATAGCAAGAAGTAAACAAATACATTAGCAAACTTCCCTTTGAGGTCTTGTGGGTAAACAGTGTGCTACAGAAAGAAGCGTCAGTGTTGTTCCACTCAATGATAATGACTTCAACAGCTGATGAGTCATTGAAAAATGTTTCCCAGCTAGTTTGTGTTAATGTGGGAAGAAACATTCTCTATAGAGTTCAAATCTGGACTGCCAAAACATGAGCCAGATGGACATGTCTTAAGCCTCACCTTAGTGATCTTTGTATTGTGAGGAGGATTGTCTTGATGAACAATAACATGATTGTTCCTCTGTAGAAAACAAGTTTTAACGTTGAAGAAGCTCAGTACCAGTAGTTAAAAAGGCTCCCCACACCATGACACCTTTACCTCCATGCTTATTGGTAGTAGAGAAGCAATCACTGTTGTAATTCTCACCAAATCTTTGAAGACACTTCTCTGGTGAAAACACCATCAATATGCAACTCAACTTGTAATTCATCAGTCCCCACAACTCTGGTGGACCACTCTGAATCAAACTTTCCATATTGTACCAGAAACTTAATTCTGTCCTTGATGTTTTGCTTAGAGAGTAGTGGCTTTTTAACACATATTCAAGACAAAAATCCTGCATTAGAACACCTTATGATATATGCTATGTTTCTTCTTGAAAGGCTTGGTTTCTGAGGTCTTGAATTTGGTTGATTTTTTTTCTGTCTTTGAGAACTGTACATTTTAGATGGTGGTCATTTCTGACTTTGGGCCATTCAAATTCTTTCTTTCTGGTAACATCAACTGTGGTTTCAAAATGTTGACCTATTCTCTTTATACCTGGGATTTGCTGTGCCTTTAGGGTCTTGTAAATTTCAGAATAGAAGCAGTTGGACTGACAAAGACCAGCTATGTGGTTTTCCTACAGCAAACCTTGCATGATATTTTGCTGATATCTGAATCATTTTGAGCATATTTTCTAAATCATTTATCTTGGGACTCACATGATTGCATATTCCAGATCTCTACCTGTAGCTGTCTGTCACTGTTGGTTCTTAAGAGCTTGTTTTCAGACTTGTGATGGGCTTCTTCAGGTGCAGCAGACTTCCAACTAATGACTAATCTTTTAAGAAAAAAGAAGACAGAAGATATTTTTGAAGAATCATAATCTTTTCATGACTACCTTGGTGTAAAAGAAGAGTAGTAGGTCTGTCCTTTTAAGTCTCCTAAGGGCTTTTGGTAATGTGTACAGGTGTCAAAACCTTCTCCAAAGACATAAAAACGAACGAACGAACACACACACACACACACACACACACACACACACACACACACACACACACACACACACACACCCGTCTAGTGCTATTGTTTTGACAAATACATCTCAGAAGGTAAACAGTCATAAGATCTCCTGTCCTCATGTCAAGTACCTTAAGGGTATCTCTGGGTCATTTCCCCTCAGAAGAATTTGTAGGATTGAGATTGTGAGGTCTCAACTTGTCTACGTGTACTGCACAGGTGCAGACCAGACACTCAGATACTGAGCGACTAAGGAACTAAATCTCTAAATGAAAATTTGTCACCCACAACTATATGTACCCATTAAAACTGGTTCTTTTTACATATCATCAGTCAGTGGACAAGTTAACATATTTCCTTACAATTTGTTAGCGATTACAGAGTAAAAGAATGGACAAACGTTCTAAAAACATATACATATCACATTTTCTGATATGTCATACCAGAGACAGTGAGAGAGCATGACAGGGATTATATAGATATTTTTCAATAGTCTTGATTTTACATTGGGTTTGACATGTTTGGCTAAACCTTCTTATAGCTTCATTTTTTCCCTATTTCATGTTCATAACAATCAGTGGTATTTTCCTTGATAAATGAAAGTTTTTTCTTCAGAACTGTTGAAAGACAGTACATATATTTGTTCGAGCCAACGAATGCATGAAACCTCAGTAAATGTCTTTGTGAATGTAGCTCTATGCTTCATAGGAAGTGTTGAAAAGTAAATAAGTGGAAAACAAAACAGCATATCCAAAGTGTCTGTTTTGTTAAATGCTGTGTTAGTGTAGTTCACTAGTCTGGTGGAATGAAATGTGGACTGAAAGCACATGCATGTTTGAATCTGCAGATCACCAGTTGTTTTATATTTGGTGCCTTTAAATAAGACCAATTCCTGCTGTGCAACTATTATTTGCTGTGTTTTTACTCCTGCCACCACATCATTTATAACCTAATTGGTTTTCAGTTATCACAGGTCCCAGTAGATTACATACTCAGCATATACACATATGTAGTTATACTTGATGTTTCTTTGAAAGTAGTATGTAAAAAAAAAAAAAGTATTAATGAAAATGTGTCATTATTTACTGTCTCCCTGCACTGATACCGACATTTTACTTGCTGCTACAAGACCAGTCATTATACACACAATACTGAAGGCCATTAGAAATGCCATTGCACCACAAAAAGCTGACTTTATTATAGAAGTGCTCTTTTCATATTAAACCTTGCATGGGTTTCTTCTATTTGATGACAAGCATGGAGTATGCTTTTACTCATGTATACACATCATAACACAAAGCACAGTTTCATCCAAAACAAAATACAAAGGATTGATGTGCTCTACGTAATCTCTGTGCATGTTAAGAATTTGTATTTTTCATTTTTTATTATTACAGTGGAAAGAAAATGAATACACTTTTTGATAATTTGTTGCATCGTTTCTGTAAACTTTATGGGTTTAAAGTGGCTTGTTTTCTTCATAATCCAAATGGATGCACTGAAATTAATTTGATTTAAAAAACAAACAAACATTAACTCAGTTAGTTTTTGGTGATATACAACAAAATTTAAGTCATTCCATTGGGTTTAGTTTAGAAATTTGACAAGGCCACTCCTTGTCAAACATCCACCTTGTTTCAATATGTTATAGCCTGTGATGTATTCATATTTGATAGATTGTATTATTATTATTATTATTATTATTATTATTATTATTATTATTATTATTATTATCATTATTATTATAACAACTGACCTGGTCCATCAGGACAGTAACATAAATTAAATGGGTTAATATCAGAATATCACAAGAACTCCCTACAATTTTGAATATGTAGGCTTTTATTACTGGTAATAAACTGTAACCTTTTGTAATGAAAACTACATCTGTGTTGCCACAACAGCTAACGCAGGAATACAGTACTACTGAGTATACAGACTTTCTATATTCTATATAGAAAAATATTCCATGCCTCTTCTTGGCACACAAAAAAAGCATCTATATCTTATCATTCAGCCGTTCTGGACCATAGAATCTAGCCTGTGCGTGAACAACATCTCTTCCTTTAGCTGGGAGAAACTCAAAAAGCCCTCATGCTATCCCACCTTACCAATGCCTGCTCAAACATAATAAGTGATGACAAGTGTACGTTTCCCACAAAATTCAAATATAGTATATTAGGGTGAACTGTACAGACAAGCAATGTCTCACACTGAGATTTTTCTGTAGCAGATCGCTTGGGAGGCAAATCCAGTTGCAGAACTAGGGAAGGTCCCACAGAGGACCTTCCTCATAAGTATATAAGCTACATGTTTAGTGTATATATACAGTGGGGCAAAAAAGTATTTAGTCAGCCACTGATTGTGCAAGTTCTCCTACTTAGTAAGATGAGAGAGGTCTGTAATTTTCATAATAGGTACACTTCAACTATGAGAGACGCATTAAGAAAAAAAATCATGAAATCACATTGTAGGATTTTATTGTAAATTAGAATTTAGAATTTAATTGTAAATTATGGTGGAAAATAAGTGTTTGGTCAATAACAAAAGTTCAACTCAATACTTTGTAACATAACCTTTCTTGGCAATGACAGAGGTCAAACGTTTCATGTAAGTCTTCACCAGCTTTGCACAAACTGTAGCTGGTATTTTGGCTCATTCCTCCATGCAGATCTCCCCTAGAGCAGTGATGTTTTGAGGCTGTTGCTGGGCAACACGGACTTTCAACTCCCTCCACAAATTTTCTATTCGGTTGAGGTCTGGAAACTGGCTAGGCCCCTCCAGGACCTTGAAATGCTTTTTATGAAGCCACTCCTTCATTGCTCGAGTGATGTGTTTGGGATCATCGTCATGCTGGAAGATCCAGCTACACTCCATCTTCAATGCTCTCACTGATGGAATGTGGTTTTGGCTTAAAATCTCACGATACATTGCCCCATTCATTCTTCCCTTAACACAGATCAGTTGTCCTGTCCCCTTTGCAGAAAAACAGCCCCAAAGCATGATGTTTCCACCCCCATGCTTCACAGTAGGTATGGTGTTCTTGGATGGAACTCAGCATTCTTCTTCCTCCAGTTAAGTTTTTTACCAAGAAGTTCTATTTTGGGTTCATCTGACCACATGATATTCTCCCAATATTCTTCTGGATCATCCATATGCTCTCTGGCAAACTTCAGATGGACCTGGAGATGTACTGGCTTAAGCAGGGGGACATGCCTGGAACTGCAGGATCTGAGTCCCTCTCGACGTAGTGTGTTACTGATGGTAGCCTCTGTTACTTTGGTCCCAGCTCTCTGCAGGTAATTCATCAGGTCCCTTCATGTAGTTCTGGGATTTCTGCTCATCATTCTCATGATCATTTTGATCATGGGATGAGATCTGGTGTGGGGCCCCAGGTCGAGAGAGATTAGCAATGGTCTTGTATATCTTCCAGTTACTCACAATTGCTCCCACAGTTGATTCATTCACACCAACCTGCTTGCCTATTGTAGATTCACTCTTCCCAGCCTGCTGCAGGTCTACAATTTTCTTCCTGGTGTCCTTCAACAGCTCTTTGATCTTGGCCATGGTTGAGTTTGGAGTCTGACTGTTTGAGGCTGTGGACAGTTGTCTTTTATACAGATAACGAGGTCAAACAGGTGCCATTAATACAGGTAACGGGTGGAGGACAGAAGAGCTTTTTATAGAAGTTACAGGTCTGTGAGAGCCAGAAATCTTGCTTGTTTATCGGTGGCCAAATACTTATTTTCCACCATTATTTACAATTATATTCTTTATACATCCAACAATGTGATTTCCTGAATTTTTTTCTCATTTTGTCTCTGATAGCTGAAGTGTACCTATGATGACAATTACAGCCCTCTCTCATCTTTCTAAGTAGAAGAACTTGCACAGTCAACAGTGTGCTGACAACAAAACCACACAAAAATCATCAATGGAAATCAAATTTATTAATCAATGGAGGCCTGGATTTGGAGTCACACACAGCATTAAAGTGGAAAACACACTACAGGCTGATCCAACTTTGATGTAATGTCCTTAAAACAAGTCAAAATGAGGTTCAGTATTGTGTGTGGCCTCCACGTGCCTGTATGACCTCCCTACAATGCCTGGGCATGCTCCAGATGAGGTGGCGGATGGTCTCCTCCCAGACCTGGACTAAAGCATCCGCCAACTCCTGGACAGTCTGTGGTGCAACCTGACATTGGTGGATGGAGCGAGACATGATGTCCCAGATGTGCTCAATCGGATTCAGGTCTGGGGAACGGGCAGCCAGTCCATAGCTCCAATGCCTTCATCTAGCAGGAACTGCTGACACACTCCAGCCACATGAGGTCTAGCATTGTCCTACATTAGGAGGAACCCAGGAACTCATGCTACCACGAGTGTAAAAGCACCACCAACATTCAAAAGTGACCAAAACTTCAGCTAGACGCATATGTACTGAGAAGTGGTCTGTGGTTCCCACCTGCAGAACCACTCCTTTACTGAGTGTGTCTTGCTAATCGGCAATAATTTCCACCTGTTGTCTATTCCATTTGCACAACAGCATGTGAAATTGATTGTCAATCAGTGTTGCTTCCTAAGTGGCCAGTTTGATTTCACAGAAGTTTGATTTACTTGGTATCTATTGTATATTCATATATATGACTTGCCACCAAGAGCAGGATTCAGTCCGTTTATCTCAGGTGCATGCAATGTGTGCTCTTTCAATGCACCAATGCCTATATGGTGAAACGTAGGTAATACAGGGAAACAAATCAAAAGACTGGTGTCCAAAATGATGTCAACCAAAAATATGCCAACCAATCTCTAGTGGTAGGGGATGCACAAACTCTTAGGGTGTACTCACTCTAGGCAACTCATTCGTTTGGCTAGTGTGAGTGCTCCCACGAATCGCACTCGGGCCCGCTTGAAATAGGTGCGTATGTGATGACGAAAGCTTGCCGGAGCGCGATTGCACTCACACTGCAAACGTACCGTGCTTTAGTCCAGCAAACCGTGCTCCGGCAAGCTTTCGTCATCACATACGCGCCCACACAGCACAGCACACTTTGTTGTTGTATATATGTGATCGGGTAATTACATACTTTTGTGCCTTTCTTTGGTTTCGTTTTGTTCGCGCTGACAGACTGCCGCAATACGTCTTATAATAAGTGTATTGATTATGCAGCACACTGTATTTCGGCTTATTATGCTGCACATCGGACTCTATGCTTACACTTATACATGGCTTTTTTTATTTTTCTTTGTTTGCGCTGACACACAGCCCTAATAAGGCTTGTAATAAGGTGCATTTATTATGCGACGCGCTGTATTCAGCTTATCATGCTGTACAACGGACTTCCTGCTTGTATTTAATATGTGACTTTTTTGTTTCTCTTTGCGCGCTGACACACAGCTCTAATAAGCCTTATAATAAATGTACTGATGATGATTTTGATGATGAATTTTTCGGCATCTGGTGCTTACGGAGGCAGCTGCACAGCGCGCATAAAACGAAAGCTAAGAACGGCATAAACGTATGTGATTACCCGATCATATGTACAACCATGAAGTATGCTGCAAAAGTGTGCATGGTGATGACAAAAGCATGACGAAAGCGCCGGAGCGCGTTTCTGTGTGAAGCTAGTGTGAGTGCGGGCCAGAGCGTGTTTGTCCCCCCTCCCCATTTGTGCTCTGGCCCGGTTCAGGCAACCATGCTCAGTGTGAGTACACCCTTACAGTAACCCAACCCTAATGCACCCCCTCAGATTAATGGCCTTTGAAGTTCCTAAAGCACAACATGGCAGCAGGGAACCTAATTAGCCGCAGGCTCAAGGGGTGTTAACATGCCGTACCACCTTACATAGTCCCACCTTGCATGGTGCTCACTTTTCCCAACACATACACAAGGGTAGGAGCTTACTGGGGAGCCAAACCCTCCTTCCATTATTTCATTTTACTTTCTCTTTTTTTCCAGTTCATCATCAGACTCCACTTCTGAGGGTGGTGCCAATCTGAGGCTGTGCAATCAAGCACCCTCCCACATAGCCAAGAAATCATAAAAGGTCACCTAGGATTATGTGGTAGCAAAGTAGGAGAGATCTGTCTCAAATTGGAGCGAACGCCACTGCAGGAACCTCTGCTGCATTATTAGTTATTCTTACTCTGAAAAGGGGTGAGGGAAATGTGGAAGTACAGAGTTTTTGTTAAGGAAACCTGATCCATAGTGATCGGCACCTCAGACCGGGCCAAAGGTTCACCTTCCAACAAGACAATAAAAAACGCACACAGCCAAGACAACACAGGAGTGGCTTAGAGACAACTTTGTGCATCTCCTCTTGCCCAGCCATAGCCCTGACATGAACCCAATCGAACATCTCTGGAGAGACCTGAAAATGGCTGTCCACCATTGGTCCCCATCCAACCTGACAGAGCTTGAGAAGAATGGCAGAAAATCCCCAAAGCCAGGTGTGCAAACCTTGTGAAATCATACCCAAGAAGACTGAAGGCTGTAATCACTGCCAAAGGTGCTTCAACTAAGTTCTGCGTAAAGGATCTGAATATTAATGTCTATGCAATATTTTAGTTTTCCCTTTTCAATACATTTTTCCCTTTGTCATTATGGGGTAGTGAGTGCACAATAAAATATTTCTTTCCATAACAAAATGTTTTTTCCACCACTGTATTCATAAAAGCAGACCAGTTTCACCTTTCTTTCCCTTCTCTTAATGAATAGTGGTATGCAAACTCCTCTATGCCCAGTCACAGATTCCACCTTCTCTGGGTTATCCACAGACGTTCCCAAGCCAACTGTGAGATACAATCTCTCCAGGAAATCCTGGGTCTTCTCTGGGGTTGCTGCCACAGAGTCACACCTGCAACAGCTCTACCAGTAGTGGTTTCTCATAAATTAAAAAAAAACCCTGTATAACTGGCTTTTAGAAGAATAAGTATGCAGTGCTGGAGTGATGCAGCAGCAATTTGGTATCCCCCACCACAATGACCCTTGTTAGAGTCTTGATGGGACTTTTGGCCAGGATGGGTATCATAAGGATATATTGTTGGCCATGCCTCAGAGAGGTGAGGGTGGCCAGGGGTTCAACCATGGCACTGAAACAATGACCCTTGCCCTTTATTCTCCAGGATGGTTTTCAGAACTGAACTGAAATTAGCATTTTTAGCAGTACCATTTACTGTTTAGAAAAGGTGCAAAATATAAAATTTAATTGTTCTGCTAATTATTGTTTTATTGTGACTGTTTTCTCTTGATTGGGCTTATTAAGATTATCATGCAGATTAAATGATTAATCTTAGAAATGTTTTTTTTTTTGCAGGTTGAGGAGAAATATGTATTTGAGACAGAAATTTCCTACATGATACAAAGATTGAGCAGAATTACTAGCTACATCTTACTCCCACATACATTCCCCGCCCAGCCCTCTTACAGCAAGTGAGAAGTTGATAGCAAAGTCAAGGGCAAAGCGTTCCATCATGCAAAGCAGAGAGTGCAAGCCAAGAAAACCAGGCACAGTTGAGAGCAGCCAACCACGGAAAAACAGCCCTGCTTTCCCCAGGCCTGCCAGGTGGGTTAGAGCAACACCCTACCTCCATCCCCACACATGCTCATCAGATAGCATGGGATCAACATACGGAGAAGTTTACCTTCTCGATTTACACACTTTCTCTTGCTGTACAGCCAAACAATTATTTACCAAAATACCTATAATTCTCAAGTATTCTACAACTGAAGCTTGTCTCCTTTGTTTCATCGTTAATCTTGTGTACATGACACTGATGCTGCTGTCTGATAAGGAAAATATTTCCACCCAGATTTTAAGTGAGTGAGCAAGTGTTATGGAAAATATCATAGGTGGTGCATATTCTTGATTCTATGCCAGAATGGAGGGAAATCAGCCTGCAAATCAGAAGTGATAATGCAAGGGTAGAAGCCAAAGGCAGTACTTAAGAACACTTCTGCAGCACTTTCCCCATGGCTGAATTACTGCTTTAAGTGTTACAGCTGATGCCCAAAAGTACATGATGAGGAACCCACAGTCAAGGCTGAAGTTTCCTAACCACTGACTTCCCCAGGCAGGAACATATCATCTGTATGTGAAGTATTTTCAGATTGTTACTAAATATTTGGTTGGTGGTGTGTGAATTTACATTAGCTTTAATATAACTCTATAACACTCGGTGCGTATAAACACAGATGATTGTAGTTCATAGATAGGGTACTTTACAACATATCTACAGTCGTGCTTGAAAGTTTGTGAACCCTTTAGAATTTTCTATATTTCTGCATAAATATGACCTAAAACATCATCAGATTTTCACACAAGTCCTAAAATTAGATAAAGAGAACCCAGTTAAACAAATGAGACAAAATATTATACTTGATCAGGAAAATGATCTAATATTACATATTACTTAGTGGCAAAAGTATGTGAACCTTTGCTTTCAACCTGTGCAGCAATAACTGCAACTAAAGGTTTCCGGTAACTGTTGATCAGTCCTGCACACTGGCTTGGATTAATTTTAGCCCATTCCTCCATACAGAACAGCTTAAACTCTGGGATGTTGGTGGGTTTCCTCACATTAACTGCTCGCTTCAGGTCCTTCCACAACATTTCGATTGGATTAAGGTCAGGACTTTGACTTGGCCATTCCAAAACATCAACTTTATTCTTCTTTAACCATACTTTGGTAGAACGACTTGTGTGCTTAGGGTCGTTGTCTTGTTGCATGACCCACCTTCTCTTGAGATTCAGTTCATGGACAGATGTTCTGATATTTTCCTTTAGAATTTTCTGATATAATTCACAATTCATTGTTCCATCAATGATGGCAAGTCATCCTGGCCCAGATGCAGCAAAACATGCCCAAACCATGATACTACCACCACCATGTTTCACAGATGGGATAAGGTTCTTATGCTGGAATGCATAACACGTTTCTTTTAAACCAAAAAGTTCTATTTTGGTCTTATCCATCCACAAAACATTCTTCCAATATTCTTCTTTCTGGCTTGTCCACGTGATCTTTTGTAAACTGCAGATGAGCAGTGGCTTTGTAATTGCAACCCTGCCATGCACACCATTGTTGTTCAGTGTTCTTCTGATGGTGGACTCATGAACATTAACATTAGCCAATGTGAGAGAGGGCTTCAGTTGCTTAGAAGTTACCCTGGGGTCCTTTGTGACCTCGCCAACTATTACACACCTTTCTCTTGGAGTGATCTTGGTCTGGAACAATGGTCTTGAACTTCCTCCATTTGTACACAATCTGTCACAGTTCAAACACTTTAGAGATGGTTTGTAACCTTTTCCAGCCTGATGAGCATCAACAACTCTTTTTCTGAGGTCCTCAGAAATCTCCTTTGTTCGTGCCATGATACACTTCCACAAACATGTTGTGAAGAGCAGACTTTGATAGATCCCTGTTCTTTAAATAAAACAGAGTGCCCACTCACATCTGATTGTCATCCCATTGACTGGAAACACCTTCATATACTTTTGCCACTCACTAATATGTAATATTGAATCATTTTCTTAAATAAATAAATGACCAAGTATAATATTTTTGTCTCATTTGTTTAACTGGGTTCTCTATACTTTTAGGACTTGTGAAAATCTCAAGATGTTTTAGGTCATATTTATGCAGAAATACAGAAAATTCTAAAGGGTTTACAAACTTTCAAGCACCACTGTATAATAGAATGTTAGGGAGAGTATGACAGGGCAACTGAGCATACATGCGAAGCTATTCTCTCTCATGTATTCAGAAATGTCAGGACCTTTGTGATTGAGACTATCAGAGCACTCAACAAAGTGAAGGCAGAACAGCAGGAAGCCCCAGGAGTATTGTGCACTCTGGTTTTAGGAGTTATGTGATGTTTTGGCTCCTGTTTTGTGTTGAGGATGAGTTTGCAGTAGATAAGTGAGGATGGGCGCCTAATGGAGCAAGAAAGCTCATTCTGTCATGGCTTATTTAGACAAGACAGCCATGGAAGCTCTTCACCACTCAGTGGATGTCAGACAATGGGATTTTACCAGAACAGCAATGAGCACAGGGCATTCTAAATCCACCAAACTTCTCAAAACCTTCTCCCAGCATGGAAAACTATGCGTCTGCCCTTAATGTACACACTGGAAATTGGCCGCCATGCTGTCTCCCCCAAGTTGCTGTTCTGAGAACACAGGAAGACCTGATTGAACATCTTGTCAAATGCCAGACAGTTTCACACCCATCACATTCAGCATATGAACTTCAGCCTTTCTAATAGTTATTGCAGGCCTGCTGGAGTAAATTACTTTAGGTTCTTATTGATATTGATTTTATTGTTGAGTGGGTACAACATTATGGAGATGGACTCTCCATACTGAGATGTACCTGGTATTACTGAATGCTCATGGCAATTAGATGATCAGACCAATGAAATGGCATATACAATGTTCAGGAGCTCTTGGGATGGAATATATTTGATCTCATCAGAACTGTGCATAACATTCACACACCAAGACTATGCCATCTTAATGCGGAAGTCGTCCTCCATGTATGTTTATGGATCTTAATAAGTAAAGAACTGCTCCGTATTAAGACTATGAAGGCCATGCAGAGAGAAGCCATATACAAAACCAAGGGCTTACTTGCACATGCGAATACATAACACATAGGAGCTACCAAACAATAATGCATACAAACTATAATTTTTAAAATACAAGAATACAGACTTGCGTGCAACTAGGAGGAACAAAAAAACAGTTCCTAAGGGCTGTCATTCACAGAGAAGTGAAATTATGAGGCAAGGTGTCAGTTTAGAGGATTAAAAACAGAGGTGTGTAGGTGAAAGTGTATCAGTGCTGTAGTTCTAGGTAAAAATGTATACCTTCCTTCCACCCTGCAGGTCTTCCTTTGACTCCTGTCTTGTACTGTTTCAAGTGACAGCCCATCTGATTCACTGAGAAAAATTAAAGTTCAATTATTGTCTGTCAAGAAATGCTAGAAGCCCTAAAATAGCTGCCATTGGATCAGCCATTTGGAAGTGCAAGGAAAGTATACATGGACTATAATGAATCAAAGCATATTCTTCATAGCTATCCTTCCTGTAAGAGCAGCTCCTTAAGATGCAATTTTGCATTTACTGGTTTACGACCATAATGCATTTTCCTGCTTTGGAAGGCTCCAGTCCACCAAGCATAGCTATCGCAACATGACTGAGAAAATTTCCCAACCAGACTAAATAGTTTAGATTAACAGAGGTTGTGTGCATTTACTATGAGAAGGAAAATGGGCAATCATAGCACCCCATCTCAGAGTTCATAGTCAAGTGGTCTCTATATCACAACTGGGGACATTAGGGGGTCAGAGATCAGCATAGGAACAAACACGGGCATTAAAAGCACAGCAGAAGAGCTGGGAGCATGACCCCTCTCTGAAGACCCTCAGCACAGAAGAGTGGAGTCAAACTTCTGGCCATGCTATGATTGGAAGGGTTTGTTAAAAAATGTATCAGGCATGACATAACAAGAATATACAAAGTGACACGACAAAGGCCTTTGTTTTGGACTGGAATGAAGGCAAGCAGCTGTCAATTCAGAATATGACTATTGTTAACAGCAGTTAGGCCTCAGGTTAGTTATTTTTAGTCCTTAGAGAAGTCTCACAGGCTAACTGGATTGTCTAACGTGATCAAAGCCTTCTCACCTTCACTACATCCTTAAAGTGTCAAATATTTATATATGTCAAAAGTAGTCCTGATCAAATCTGAGCCATGAGACACACTTATCCTCTTAAGCAATGAGTGTCCTTTATCAGAATGAGAAGAAAAAGCAAACATGACGTTGTCTGTCAGTGACGCTGACTGCAGCAACATAGATACGAACCCACCTATACACACTTTCTCTCCCCATCTAACTTATGAAAGTTTCATGGTTCAGATGATCAAAGAACAGATTTTATCCCTGAAAAAGTGATAGCATTACACCACCAAAACTGTATTTTTAAACATAAGGAGCCGAGACGCTCTGTAGCGCAAATACTATAAACACTGCTAGATAATCCTCTGCAGTCTCTTGTGAGGAAGCTCATCAGCGTGCATTGTGGGCAAGCTCATGCTGGCCAGCCGTGCCACGGCTCGGAGGACGGATATAAATGAACGCTGGGGCGGGGCAAACCACGCTTGTCACACACTCACACAAAGACTGCTCATTAACACTCACTGTTTGAACAGGTGTCTGACTGACATGAAGTGTCTGCATGTGTGTTGGATGGCTGGCAGAACATCTCGTGCCTGGAGAAGGGTTTGAAAAAACAAGCTGCTAGACATTTAATCCTTAATGACCACACTGTCTGCTATGTGTTTGCGACAGGGGCTACCACAGTTACAGAACATTATGACTGACAGCAGTAGCAGGAGCTAAAAGTAAAGCAAAGGGAACAGAGACTAACAAGCATTTTTCTTCGTGGGTGATGTAGCCTATAGCTTCACCAAACGTAGCAAAGATGATATGGAGTTGCTCTTCATTTGTATAATGGCTCCTCAGGTGACAATGCACACACGCCCAAAGCTGTCTGTGACTTGTGTATTTAATGTAGCGTTTAAAAATCTGAAGCGTAAAGCCCTGTCCTGATTTCCATGTTAAAATAGTATTCAAATTAGCTAAGTGGAGATGAGTATCTGATAACCAACACCTTGTCCTTATATTGACTCAGGTTATGGCTTGTCTCTCAGACACAGGATAAACATAGCTTACCACTCTGAGTGCAAAGGTGAAGTAAAATCTCCAAACAAATGGTTGAAGGCCGAAAACCAGACAGCAGTCTGACATACCACCTTCATATAATGACGGGATAGCATGATTTATTTGTCTACTTAATTTGTTTCTCACTATCAAAGCATTTCCTTGACACGGACTCACAGCTCCTGGCTCACTGTAAGAAAACATCATGATCCATGTTGGCCTCAAGCAGTCAAGTTCATGTTCAGTTGGACTGAGCCTTGGGGAACAGCAATGAAATTGTTAGTCTATAGGCTCCCTTTTTCTCCCAACCATAACCCTCATTATCTGTGGGATCCTTGTCAGCCGGATTGCAGTTGCAGGTAAAGTGAAAGCTCTTTACATACAACCTTGCCAAGTCAGGACACACATGGTCAAATGTCATGCTTGCACACGTGTGATTTAACGCAGGCATTGGCCACGCCACCAACAGAGCTCCCTTAGAACTGCACATACCAGAAAATGAGATGGCACAACAGTAACAAAACTGTCAAGACACTACCATTTCAAGGAAATGGACTCTCACTTAATCATTCTTCATAAACTCAGTAACTGGATGCACAATTGCCCATAATATGTATTTTAATCATAGTCATGAAATTGCTCTTCCTTGATTAAACTTGATCGACACTGATAAGTATGGCTAAAGTCAGACAAATAGTCAGACCATCAGTATTTGGATGTTAAGACTCTTGTTTATTAAATTACAAACTTCCAATCCATTCTGTTTAGTTGATAGGAAAATGTTGGTAACTGTTATTCATCTATTATCATCTAATCATGTCAATTCGAATAATTAGAGTTAATACAGTGAACACTGTGACTAAGGCACACTTCACTTTGATTATTATTATGTAGACCTACCAGGACAATTAATAAAGAGAACAAAAGGAAATTATAGACAGTCACTTGATGGTATGCAGGCAAAGGTCACCTTGCTGCTACTTTATTGAAAGCTGGGAAACAAGGGTACAGATGCCAACAGGGCAGTTGGCATAAATGATCAATATTGATGTGTAGTGAAGCCAAGCAGAAGGGCCATACTACTACCAAAGCTCATTCAGAAACCATCTATGTTTGAGAGCTCATGAACATACACATTACAGTAAATGTATTCCTGACAGCAATTTCCATGTGTTTATATGGTTACAAGTGTTCTCTGTGTAGGAACAGTTTGAATAACACATTTCAATTAAACATTTAGCTGGATAGATGTGTGTTCCTCTCAGAACACATTCTGAATCCCAAATGATGACTGAAGTTATCGGAGGTAAAGAAAATCTGCAAAATTCGACCACATAAACAGACATTCTGAATGCTTTCATTTTTGTTAGAGCTTCTTTGCTAAATTGAATTTTCAAAATATATATTCATAAATACTTTAACCTGCCTTGGTTTTGAAAGGGCTACATTTAACAGACTTCTATCGTAAAAACTTTGTTAAACTTCGGCGTTCACTTAATTTAGTAGAGGCCTCTGATGCCCTCTGGTGGGACGAAAAGGAATCACAGTAGGGATGCCTGAAACGTCAGTGCAACGTTAGTGTGCGTTGTTATCCGCCTTTATGTCCAACCAGTCTGTCCCTGTGCAGAAAGCATCACTGCCTGAGTATTGCTGGAGAATGGGTGCGTGTCAGAAATAAAAAGAAAAATAGGGGGTTAAGGGAGTAGAAAGAGAAAGAGAGAGAGAGCGAGCGAGAGAGAGAGAGAGAGAGAGAGAGAGAGAGAACTTGTGATAAAAAAGTCCAGGGCATCATCTGAACAAAGGCAGGCCCAGACAAGTGTGCGTGTCAGCGGCTACTTCTCTTCGTCTCTCTGCAGCATTGATGATCAGTGGAAAAGTGAGCAACAGATTGCAGGAGCGATCATGGAAGAGAGACAGTCAAGGCCAGGGAATCTGCCAAACAACAGCAGGGCCAGACAATGCATGTGTGTCTACTTCTCTCCATCCCTCTGCATCCTCATACGCTCGAGTCGGCGCTTGGTGATGATGTATTTGAAAAACTCGTAGACAGACCAGCTGATTGCTGTGGAGGGCATCTGATATACGACTCTAGCCTGCACACCTTTGAAGAAAGCAGGGACACCGCCCAGCCTGTACACTGTCCTGAAGGCATGGGCCAAGCCAGAGATGTGCCCTCGGCCGGGGCTCACCGAGTGCAGTGCCAGTGTCTCCTGTGTGTTAAGAAGTGTCTTGCACACATCCAGCGGCGTGGTGGCGGCGGCAGCCACCGCCCCGGCCAGGGCTCCCGAGATCATATGGGACGAGGGGTTGTACAGTCTATGGGGGTTCAGCAGCTCCTGCAGGTACTCATAGGTGATGAAGTGCAGCGCCTGGAATGGCACGTTCATCATGAGCTGCGTGGTGTAGCTGCGGTAAAACGCCCCAGCTCCCTCGCTTCTCCAAACGCAGCGTATACACTCCAGCACGCCCCTGTAAGGCGAATTGTACATCTGCATCCTCTGCTTCACCACTGCAGACACACAGAAGGGAGGAAAGTAGAAGGAATGGAGAGAGACGAAGGACATTAAGGAAGCAATATGATTGCGTAGTCAAAACATAAAGGTCATGCCTGTAATACAGTAATGGCATCAAAGGAAACGTGTATACTCATTAGACAGTGAGGCCTATTCCATTCGGATGTAGCTGTCAAAGCCATCTTTGGGGAACGGAAGCACTAAAGCTGCATGTGTTATTGAAGTCAGCAGAGCAGGTGCGTACAGCAACTCTCAAACTGCCATCTACACATAAAAGCCGCTACCAAGTTCACAGCACTGAGAATTTCCTAGGGTACTGCAGCTGTTAATTACAGCAAGGTCACGTTCTCCCACAGGATTGCTTTAAATATAAAGAAGAGTACTGTGCAAATATCTTAGGCCACCATTAGATTTGTTGTTTTTGCAATGGTATAATGACCATATATAACACTGTCGATGACTTGACCCAAAAATTTCAAAATTGAATGTCACTCCATAATACTCTGTGGGCTTTAGCATATCTTTTCAAAGGCTTTAGCCTTTTCACCCTTTTCCCTTTCTGAAAGTGGTTTCTTGGCTGTTACCCTTCCAAAAAGATCATTCCTGACCAATCTTCTTCAGACCTGGCATCCTGATGAAGCCGAAAGATGCAAGTGTAAGCGGAGGCCTCGTTAAATACACACTGTGGCCTATAGAAGCTGTTTTTTCCTTTTTCAATAACTGCATATACATTTCCTGTATTTTCTGGTTGTATTCTAATAAAAGCTGAGAAATTAGAATATATGGTCATTATAACATAGCTAAAAACACTTTTGCACAGTACTGTATAAATACACACACTTAGCACACATTTACTTATTTACACCCATGTATTACCGGGTTAGATCCCTTTTGCCTTCAGAACTGCACTAATTCTTCCTGGCAGAGATTCAACAAGGTGATGGAAACATTCCTCCAATATGTTAGTCCACATTGACATGCTAGCATCATACAGTTGCTGCAGATACAGTTGCATGCACTTTCATGATGCAAATCTACAGTTCAACTACATCTCAAAGGTGCTCTACTGGATTGAGATCTGATAACTGTGGAGACGATGAGTGCAGTGAACTCATTGGCAAGTTCAATAAACCAGTTTGAGACGACTGGAGCTTTGTGACATGGCACTTTATCCTGCTGGAGCAACAATATTCAGGTAGGCTGTGGTGTTCAACGATACTCAACATTAAGGCACCCAAAGTGTGCCTAAAAAAATAACCCCCGACCCTTGAACCTACCATCCAATTGTCGCCGGCAGAGACAGAGACTTATCAGACCAGGCAACATTTTTCTAATCTTCTATTGTCCAATTTTGGTGAGCCTGTGTGAATTGTAGTCTCAGTCACCTGTTCTTAGCTGACAGGAGTGGCACCCAGTGTGGTCTGCTGATGCTGTAGCCCCTCTGTTTCAAGGTTCTACATGTGTATGCAGTGATGCTCTTTTGTTATTACATGTGGTTATTTAAGTTATTGTTACCTTTCTATCCGTTTGAACCAGTCTGGCCTTCTCCTCTAACCTCTGGCATCAACAAGGCATTTTTGCCCAGAGAACTGCAGCTCACTGGATTTTTCTCTTTTTCTGACCGTTCTCTGTAAATCCTAGAGATGGCTACGCATGAAAATCCCAGTAGATCAGCAGTTTCTGAAATACCAATATTAGTCAGTCTAGCACCACCAACTATGCCATGTCTTTACCATGTTTACATTCCTGAATGCAATTGCTGTCATGTGCTTGGCTGATTAGATATTCAGTTGAACATGTGTACATAATGAAGTGCCCAGTGTGTGTATAAAGTCTTCGAGAATGATCAGATTTGTTGTTTAAGCAGTGGTAAAATGACCATATATAACATCTTCGACTACTGGACCCCAAAATTTTAAATTTGGATTTGTCACTCCATTATACTTTCTTCCACTGATCTTCATTCCAATCTTTGATTTAGCACATCTTCAAATAAGTGCTTTCTTGGCTGCTACCCTTCCAAAAAGACCTTTCCTGATCTAGCTTATTCAGACTACTAAAGGGTGAACTTGGAATCCTGATGAAGCTGCCAATTGTTTCCCATTTTTAATACTGCATTCAAATTTCATGCATTTTCTGGTTGTATTCAAGTAGAGAGACTGAGAAATAATTACAAATGGTCATATAACATTGCTAAAACAATGCTATGTCTAATCTAATGGTGGCCTAAGACTTTTCCACAGTACTGTGTGTGTGTATACACCAGTAAAACAAAGCTCAATTAATCTCAAACTGGGTTCTTGAATATGACAATGAGCTCACTGTGCTCAAATGGCCTCCACAGTCACCAGATCCCAATCCAATAGAGTACCTTTGGGATGTGGCAGAGATTCCCATCATGGATGTGCAGCTGGCAAATATGTAGTAACTGTATAACACCATCATGCCACTATGGACCAAATCTCTGAGGAATGCTTCTAGCACCTTCTTGAATATTCATATAAAAGCCTTTCAGTCTTTGGTTGATTATGTTTTCATGTAATTTATTATGAGCTCCTGCAATATGAGTAATTTCTCCAAATATTAAATTAATATTAAATTATTCTGACCCATTTAAGGCAGTGGTCTATAGGTATTTTTGGACTTAAACAGACCATACTAACAAAAATATCTTCCTTTCCCAACAGCAATACTTACTGAAGCTTCTTTTAAAATATCTTTACTTTTAAAGGGAGAAATGCAGAACAGAACGCATTTAGGACTGTTCTAAGACAGTCTTGGGGCGTTTTTAAAAATAAAAATAGTTGTGAAAATCCTAGACTGAAACAGCCAGCACTATCACATCCATTTCTGTAGTAGTTTCTTCAAAATCAGCCACTTCTGTGTTCTTAGGTTCTTCAAGTCATAAGGGTTTATTTGTAATTATGGTCTCTGGTCAGTATCTATACAAATCTGTTTTCCTGCATGAGCATTTTCCATTTCAAAGCCCATATTACAGGACTGCACTAACCCGGACTTACCTATTGTTCTTCAGTTCTTCAATATCTATACGATATTGATTAAAAAAAAAAACCTATATAGCTTACTATAACCTATATATAGCTTAATAATCATCGTATTCAATTTACATGATCACGTTGACTGAATCAGTAATCAGTATCATCAGTAAGCTTTGTACCTTCAGCTGGGTTCATGGCAGCGTCGTGAAGCAATGTGGCCACGCATCCAGCAATTCCTGTCAAAATAAACTCTCAACAGTAAAATCAAGGAAAGGAGATAAGTGATAAAGGAGACAGAGCTGAGAGACATTTTGCAATCTAATCTGCTGTTGGTCACTGATAATGGAAGCCAAAAGAAAAGAGTTGGTCTGGAAAAGATTAAGGATTTGCTGAGTACATACAGTCGTGCTTGAAAGTTTGTGAACCCTTTAGAATTTTCTAGATTTCTGCATATGACCTAAAACATCATCAGAAGTCCTAAAAGTAGATAAAGATAACCTAATTAAATAAATGAGACAAAATATTATACTTGGTCAGGAAAATGATCTAATATTACATATTACTTAGTGGCAAAAGTATGTGAACCTTTGCTTTCAGTATCTGGTATTCAGTTCATGGACAGATGTACTGACATTTTTCTTTAGAATTCTCTGATATAATTCAGAATTCATTGTTCCATCAATGATCAATGAATATGGCAAGCCGTCCTGGCCCAGATGCAGCAAAACAGGCCCAAACCATGATACTACCACCACCATGTTTCACAGATGGGATAAGGTTCTTATGCTGGAATGCAGTGTTTTCCTTTATCCAAACATAACACTTTTCCTTTAAACCAAAAAGTTCTATTTTGGTCTCATCCGTTCACAAAACATTCTTCCAATAGCCTTCTGGTTTGTCCACGTGATCTTTAGCAAACTGCAGATGAGCAGCAATGTTCTTTTTAGAAAGCAGTGGCTTTCTCCTTGCAGCCCTGCCATGCACACCATTGTTGTTCAGTGTTCATCTGATGGTGGCCTCATTAACATTAGCCAATGTGAGAGGCACCTTCAGTTGCTTAGAAGTTATCCTGGGGTTCTTTGTGACCTCAACTATTACATGCCTTGCTCTTGGAGTAATATTTGTTGGTTGACCACTCCTGGGGAGGATTACAATGGTCTTGAATTTCCTCCATTTGTACAAAATCTGTCTGACTGTGGATTGGTGGAGTTCAAACTCTTTAGAGACGGTTTGTAACCTTTTCCAGCCTGATAAGCATCAACAACTCTTTGAGGTCCTCAGAAATCTCCTTTGTTCGTGTGATGATACACTTCCACAAACATGTGTTGTGAAGAGCAGACTTTGACAGATCCCTGTTCTTTAAATAACACCTGATTGTCATCCCATTGATTGAAAACACCCGACTAATTTCACATTCAAATTAACTGATAATCCTAGAGTTTCACATACTTTTGCCACTCACTAATATTGGATCATTTTCCTGAATAAATAAATGACCAAGTATAATATTTTGTCTCATCTGTTTAACTGGGTTCTCTTTATCTACTTTTAGGACTTGTGTGAAAATCTGGTGATGTCTTCGGTCATATTTATGCAGAAATATAGAAAATTCTAAAGGGTTCACAAACTTTCAAGCTCCACTGTACATTATAGACACTCTCTCAAACAAACATCTCAGTTCATGATACAGTTAAACTTATTATGGATTTGTCAGAACATATCCCCATCATAAATCAGGGAGCACCTGTACAAAACAACTCCATTAATGCATATAATGCCTTATACAGTGTGGATTTTCTGGGGGTCTGGAACGGATTATTTAATTATATTAGTACTTATGGGAAATATGGTGCTTGGTACTCAACCAAACGAAATAATGACAAGAACCAAGGTACCACTGTATCACTTCTACTATCCAAATAGTATCACTGTCAACACAAAAACAGCCTTTATGCGGTTAGCTGTTATTGTAATAGACCCTAGAATAAAGCCTGCAGGATTCATTTTTCATAGGCTAGGGAAGGCAAAAATCTGAGACCATTAGGGAAAATACTTGTTTGGATCTTTGACCAGAAGGATTCCCACAGCAGCAGGATAATGAAAACATATCTCAAAGCTCTGCAACAACTACTTGAAGAAAAAAAATGTTGATTGTCATGGACTTTACTCTATGGTCAACTGACCTAGACCCCACCAAGCATTTATGGGGCACTTCCCAGGGTTTAATCCCACATCTGCCAAACTGTCACTCTTGGGTCTTTGAATAAGGTCCTTATGCCACAACTGTTGAAATTCTAAGACTATCAGTGCTTAGTCACTCTGGATATAAGATAATTAATTTCTTAATTGAGATGCAAACCTGAAGAGACAGAAAGCCAAGCATTCAATAACATCACAAGATGCTCTCTGAATATTAAGAAACCATGCTAGGATAACATGGATTATCAGATTTCGCATGAGTCTGTTCCAACTCAAATGCATGCTCTCATTGAAGCTAATGGAGGATGTACTTACTAAATATTTATTGATTATTTTAAATGTTTATGCTGATTCTAGGATTTATAATAAATCATTGTCTTTAAGGGACTACAAGTTTACTATATAAACTGAGAAAATCTAGGCATCTTTTATTGACTGATAAAGCATTATGGATGTGTGTACTGGGCTACTACATGCAATAAGAGGTGGTCAAAGCCAACATCTTGAGGACTGGGGGGAAAAAAAATCTGCGAAACACAACGTAATTGTTCCGTTTGTTAACTGCAGACAACTTGATAATATAAATGACAGTCCAGTAAAAGACTCATCCCAGATGCCCTGTTAAAAGGTATCCCACCCACATATTAGTTGTTTAGCAAAAGCCATCATCAGAACACAAGTTCTACTGAACATTAAAATAAGTAGTTATAACAGCATTCAGTCCAACCACCAAACAAGCATGTGTCATCTATATCTCATTTCTAACTCAAAATGGATGTGGGGGGGGGTGAGGTGTACCGTTCGCCAAATGACTGTTGGCTCCTGGGTAGATAACGTCACTGAGGGTCTTTTTTAGCTTTTCGTAGCAGGCGAAGTACAGTGCATGGGCTGGCCCCGCCCCCACCGCTGTGGCATTCAGACCTTTGATGGGTCGCCAGATGCCCTCAGTCCTCACAATGCGCCACAGGGCATCCATCACGTTACGGTAGCGGGCAGCTGGATCAGGCTGTAGACTCTGCATGCGGGTCTGAGAGAGAGAGAGAGAGAGAGAGAGAGAGAGAGAGAGAGAGAGAGAGAGAGAGAGAGAGAGAGAGAGAGAGAGAGAGAGAGAGAGAGAGAGAGAGAGAGAGAAGGGAAGGAAGAGGAGAGAGAGAGGAGAGAGGAGAGAGATGAGATGAGAGAGATGAGAGTGATGCGGAGGAAGGAGGAGAGAGAGGAGAGAGAGAGAGAGAGAGAGAGAGAGAGAGAGAGAGAGAGAGAGAGAGAGAGAGAGAGAGAGACAGAGAGACAGAGACTAATCAAACTATGAGAAAACAACAGTGGTGGCAATAATGGTTAAGGCACTAGATTGCTAAAGGCAGAAAATTTAGCTCTGCCATGATGCCAATGTAGTGACTTAACAAAAATGAAGTCAAACATGACATGCCATTTGAGACCGTTCACTCTTATCCTCCCAACTTGGTGATTTTCCAACTCCTGTACTTCATCCAAACACATATTGAAGCAACTGAATGAAGTATTTGAAAGGATGGAAGGAAGGATAGTAATTATGAGTTATGTACTCTTACAGGCTATATTTGTTGAACTGTGTACTTTGACAGCAATGACAATGAAACAAGATACGACTATTATTAATAACGTTCCATTTTAAATGTAAGCTTAAATTTTCACAAATAATAATGTCACATTTCTATAGCACCTTTCACAACCTCAATGTCACTTCACACAACAAGTGAGAGAAAAAACAAAACCAAAAACGCACTAGACAGGAAGGTAAGAAGGAAAATGTTCCTGAAATAGAAAAGTTAATAATTTACTTCTTTCCAATGTGCCTAATTTTACATGGTTGCAAATTTCAGCACACATGTCGATTTATAGCTCAATATTTTTGAACCATTTGACTGAGTGACCCTGAAATGAACCACACACCACTTTGTAAACTGACAGACAGCACAAGGGAATGAAAATGAATAAAAGCTAATAATTCAAACAACCGGAGAGGATACAAAATGTCTTTCACGTGTGCTTGCATTACATCCGCAGAATACAAATTCACCACGCTTTTTATAAACACGCTGTAGTCAAAAGGATTTAGAACATAGACTTGAATTTGACCTTGCACTAGCCATAGCCCATTCCCATTAAAGGAACTGTGGTCAGGAAATTATCTTACCAGTTCCTGAGCCTCATTTCCCATGAACATTCAGTGTCCTTTACACACTACCAACACAGAGAGAAAGATGTTGGAGGTAACTCAACACCCACAGCAATAGTTGCAAAGAAAATTTGGGAAGAGTCGGGGAGACTAAAAATAGCCCAGGTATTTTTAATTTGATTCAAGCAAGAAGATCCTGGGTTCGATGCCAGATGGAGCAACCTGGGTCCTTTCTGTGCAGAGTTTCCATGTCCCCCTGGTTTCCCTGTGGGTTTACTCTGGTTTAGTCCCTCAGTCCAAAGACATGCGTGTTAGGTTAATTGGAGTTTCTAAAGTGCCCTTATTATTTCCCCTACAATGGATTGGCACCCTCTCCAGGGTTGTTCCTGCCTGGCGCCCTGCATCACCAGGTAGGCACCGGCTTTCCCACAACTCTGACCAAGGATTAAGCGGATAACATTATGTAACAAGTTTTGTTCCCAGCTTTTTAATGTTATATTCCAATTGCTTATGTCAAAAACAAATTAAAAATTGCTTACATTCATCATAAACTTCACTTTTGTGACCACGGCAACGAAAATTATGAATTTTTATTATAGAAACAGGTCACCAACAGGCATGTCGAATTATGCTTTGTAGGCCTCACACATCTTAGCAGATGCTTCCACAGAGTACTTTATCGCTCTTGTCTTTATAAAATGGCCACATAGATAGCAAAATGCGTCTGCTGGATGTATGCAGCCTCTTGATGCCATCTAAATTGACTAAGTTGCTGTGTACTGTAAGGAAAAAGGATGTCTCTCCAAACTCGATAAAAATGGTCAATCTTTATTCCATGCAGTATCAAAGTACAAGAGTGTACTGAGGATTCAGCAGAGCAAGACTGATCACCCGGGTGGGGGTGGTTCTATAGCAGAGTAACACACAATCATATACATGTGAAGGAAAGAAGTAGGTCGAGATATTCTCGGAAGCTCTCGAGGGCTGTAAGGGAGTGTGGGGTGAAGTGTGAATACGTCGTTATCGAATCTGAATAGAGAATGAATTCACCACCGTCTGTATAGTGTCATTCCCTTTGTCTGTGGATGGCTGTTTGCCCACTTACTATGCAATCCCAATCAATTAGATTAGATCATGGTCTCTCCGTCTCTCAGTAAGGGCTATAGTGGCCCTATTAACTGTTAGTTATCACACTAACCTACATTTCATGTACAGTCCCAAAAAGTTCTAGATAATTCTGAACCGTTCTAGAAACTTCTTGATAGTTCCACAAATTCCAGAAGCTTCTTAAGTATCTTGAAATATGGCGAATATCCTTAAAAATAGATCAATTTCAAAATATCATTGTGCTGACCACAAAAGCAAAGTTTACAGGGAATAATAACTTTTTTCTATTCATTTAGGGTACAAACAATCAGGAAAACACACTTAACAACTGGGAACAAATTTTTTTTGAAAATTGTTACATGGTGTAATAAAACGAATGAATGAATGGTTCCCAAAGTGGAGGGTGTGAATCTATTAAGATACATAATGCATGCCACTGCAAAGGTGATTTTGTCACTATTTTGTTTTGTTCAAAAACGTTTGGGAACCACCATTCTCGACTGTAATGCATTTCAGGGATCATCCACTTTCCCATGCAATATAGTTTAGCTTTGGAATGCAGGGCCTGTAAGGACACAATCTCTCACTTCATGGCCTAAGGCTTAGTTATGGTCAAAGAGGAAGAACTGTACTTTGTGTCTGAAGCAAAGTCTGCATACTGCTCAGTCAGAAAACACACACACACACACACACACACACACACACACACACACACACACACACACACACACACACACACACACACACACACACACACACACACACACACGTATAATGGCATGGACATGAAATATATAACTAAATAATATTACATAATTTTTTTACTGAGTAACTGACTTTGTTAATCATTCTGGATTCTGTCACATCTTTCTACTATGGTAGTAATTGAGTACATTTTTGATCTGTTTCTAAAGAACCGTGTGAAAAACAAAAAAAAAATGCCTGCAGTCTGTGGCTTTTGGCACAGTGCACATAAACTTGGGCTTCACTGAGCACTGGATATTTTACTAGAAACACTGGCCTTACATCAATGACTGCATTTCTCTCATTCGACATAAGGTAAACAGCTGCTGTCTGCCACAGAGCTTTGTCCCTTTGAGGCTGTATGACTGCTGAACTCGTTTTCCAGCAACTGCAAAACATAACATTAGTTTAACCACTAAAGACACCAGCAAAAATACCAGCAATAATTAGACACACATTTGAAAGAACAACATGTTACAACAACTAATGAAAATAATTTACACTTAAAACAGTGTTTAAAAGATGCACATTGTCGTAACAGTTAACTCAAGAGCTTTTGCTTAATGAGTTTTGATTAAATGCCACTGAAAGAAAATGTTAACTTTTAATAAAATCAGGATCAGTGTGCACAAAACTTGCAGGCTTCTTCTGTGTTTTTGTAAAACCCAAGCTGGTTAGGGTTAAATGGAACTCTAAAACTCAGAATAAAAATAACATATCTATCTATCTCTATCTCTATCTCTATCTCTATCTCTATTCTATATATATTATATATTATATAGATATATATATATATATATATATTATATATGGT
>JAJAGP010000793.1:159843-197343 GCA_025084515.1 Ancistrus triradiatus | reverse complement strand
CTCTCAGTGCTTACAGACTTCAAGAGCTGAGCTGTTACTATGCCATGTATTACTTCTGAAACAAATTAGCCTAAATTTTAAGAACAAGAAATTCAAGTTTCCTTAGGTCAAAAGTAACAACCCATTAATGGAAGGCACAGTACAAGCTAAACCTACAATCCTGTCCAGAGATTTTTCTTTTTATTACAGAGTAATCCAGTTGAACTGAACAGCGTTTGCTTTTCAGATGATGGTTATTTATAACACATTAAGTGTTGACACACCCATCATCACACAGTTTCCAAAAAAAGCCATGTCCCCAGTGCTGAGAGAGATGGATAAGTTTGTATCTTTAAATACTAGACTCATCGCAATTTCCAGATCCTACATACGGTTAATAGCAGTAAAATAATGGTAGTAGCTAATTTGTGACACTAGTCCATCTGTGATAGTGTCCATTTTGTAAACAACCATAAACATTCAGTGGCGCTTGAACGTTTATGAATCCTTTCAATGTGTCAATACTTCTATGTAAACACGACCTACATCATTACATTTTCACAGAAGTCCTAAAAGTAGATGAAAAGAACCTATTTAAAGAAATGAGATGAAAATATTATGCTTGGTCATTTATTTATTGTGAACACAATTCAACATTATATCTGTAAGTGGAAAAAGTATGAGAACCTCCAAAAATAGTAGTTAATTTGAAAGTGAAATTGGTGTCAGGTGTTTTTAATTCGAGTGGTACAGTGGGAAGCACTGGCACCTCACAGGGAGAAGGTCCTTGCTTCAATCCTGGGTGAAGCGGTCTGGGTCCTTTCTGTGTGGAGTCTGCATGTCCTCTCCATGACCCTGTGGTTTTACTCTGGGTTGTCTGGTTTCCTCCGACAGTCCAGAGACATGTTTTAGGTTAACTGATTATGCTAAAGTAGCTCTAGTGTGTGAGTATGTTCCATACAACATACCACTCAAAGATATTCATACATGTTCTTATCCACTTAATCCTGGACAGGGTCGCGGGACAGTCTGTGCCTAGCCGGCAATACAGGGCACAAGGAAGGAACAACTCTTGAAAGGATACCAAACCATCGTAGGGATGTGCACATACATTCACACACTCATACACACACTAGGGGCACTTTAGAGACACCAATAAGCCTAACACACATGTCTTTGGACTGTGGGAGGAAGCCAGAGTAAACCCTCATGGACACAGGGAGGACATGCAGACTCCACAAAGAAAGGACCCAGACCACTCTCCCAGGGGATTGAACCCAGGACCTTTTACTAACAGATGTCCTGTGGTCATGTTCAGCCATTTCTTTAGAAACTTTCTCAAACATGGAGTGGTTGCGATCAGAGATGCACCGATTGCATTTTCTTGGCCAATTCCGATTTCTGATTTTTTAAACATATGATTCCGATTTTGTCGGACTCCAATTGTCTTTCTGTTCAAGAATTATAAATTACATCATACAGCAGCATTTTTGTCCAACTTTTCTTTTGATGGGACCATTGCTTAAGAAAGACAGAGGTGGCTGCTATCTTTAGCTTTAAACTCTCTGGGCCTCATTCATGAAACCTTCGTAAAAAGACCAGCAAACTGGGAGTAAATTACGCACAAATGGACATTTATGAACACTCTCCGCCAGACTCGCAAACACGACATTCATCAGTGGAGCATGCGTATGTTAATGAATACCAATAGTTCGTAATGAGTCCCTTGCACTTTCCTTTATAATTAGCACACAATTATCCATGTCCATGAATAACAAAAATCCACTGGATAACAAAAGCTTTGGACCGAGGAGCACAGCATAATTCCTCAAAATATTTCAGAACAACTACTCTGATGCAGAAATCAATGTTTTATTGATCAAAGTGCATTTAAATCAACATTTAATTTAATTTTTGACAGTAACGTCCTTTCCAAAAACCCCAACAGCTAATTTTCTTTGATCATCAGTCACATGCGTGCTCACGCTTCAGGAGAAAAACCTTTTGACCTTTTCACTTAATGCCAACTTACCGGATCACGACACGTTTGGTGTTCCCTTACCTCATGTATTACAAATTAAGCACTGCTTCGAGCATTTATCTTTTCTTACTGATGAGCTGCGTGCATCCGAGGCTTCCACCTGGCCACAGCACTCAGAAGATAACATTTCATATAACAGATCAATTGCACATTGACTGAATGGTTGTCTTTTCATATTTATATATGCAAATGCATCATTAGATCATCATGCCTTGATGCAATGTCTGCTAAATGCTGTAAATGTTAAATGCAGTGGCCTAGGTTTCATTTAAACTGCTCACACCCAACCTAACTCATCATATGAGTAGTGTTTTATGTTAAGTAAATCATGGGATATGCTGCACATGGAAAGTAAAAATGGTACTTAATATGCCAAACATCGTACCCTTGGAGAAGAATATATATTTACTATGAATAGCTATATTTAAAATTTCAATTATATTTAAGCCAGCAGTGCATTAGTGCGTTCTTTCTCCTGTGTGGGTGAGAGAGTAACTCCGTTTACTTTTATTTTTATGTATTATAGAATTGTAACTAATAATTCTTATTATTTAGTCCGTACTTCAATTCAAGTGCATTTGTGACGAATGTCCAGTAAGAGTGACGTACAAGTAGGGCTGCAATAACAAATCAATAAAATCAATAATAATCGACTATTAAAAGTATCGACTACGAATTTCATTATGGATTCGTTGTGTCGCATGATTTGTGTCCCCCGCCTTATCATATCCGCTTACGTTACTTGCGGCACTTCGTCAGCGCTGGAAAAAAACAAAAAAACATGAACGATTGAACGGAGCGAGGGAGCCGGCGCAAATTGGGAATCTTCAAAATAAGTTAGCATTAAGGCTATGTCCACACGTACACAGGTATTTTCTAAAACGGGGGTTTTCAAATTCGTTTATAAAAAACATCCCGTCCACACAAGCACGGTTTAAACAAAAAACTTCGTCCACATGAAAACGCAAAAACGCGCACAGTCGCTGTCAAGAGCAATGCCAAACCAGCAGTCCTATATGCCGGCGAAGCAGCTCACTCAACGACAGCAGCTACGTCCTATGCATACGAACATTTTCTCGCCATTCTTCTTCAACAACCACTTCGTTTTGAAAGCTGTCCCACCAACGACGACGCTGGGGGCGGGAACTGCTTCGTGGGTGTGATGGATATAGTAGTGACCTCCATAGCGCATTCTGATGCCTCTGTTCTTCAGTGTAATGAAAAAGTAATAATTGTACATTTATTTGTAGATTTGTAACAAGTTCGGTCAGCAGTGTTACCAGCTGGCACCTATTTTGGCTACGTCCGCTATTCCCGCTGCCACAACAATCGCCTCATGTAAACCAAGGAGATAACGGTGCACAAAGTGACGTTACAAGCAAGAAACTCCGTTTTCCCAGTCCAACGACAACGCTGAAAACGGAGTTTCTGAAAATCTTCACCCTAGAAGGAGTTTGGCAAAAAGTCCGTTTTCAGTGACCTAAAACGCCGTTTTCGTGTGGACGAACGGTCAAAACACATAGAAAAAGATATGTTTTTAATCTCTAAAAAAAGAGAGCCAGCTTTAGCCTGGAGCATGTTGACATGATAACATTTTTGGATTGCAATGTAAAGTTCCTAAAGAAAGGGAGTGAATGAGTTTGTATGTAGTGTTTGCTTATTTTTCTTTATTATTTAATTCGTTATTTTAATTTATTAATAAATTTAATTTATTATTATTCATTTATTGTAAGCACTTCTCTGCTCTGTTATTTAATGTTATATTTCTGAATAAAGACATGTAAAGTTTAACCCGATTCATCGATTAATCGAAAAAATAATCGACCGATTAATCGATTATTAAAATAATCGTTAGTTGCAGCCCTACGTAAAAGTCCCATGAATTTTGCTCTGGCTGTTCAGACTGGAGTCACATTGCTGCATATCGGATATGTATCAGATTTCATTACCACATACAAAAGTGGCCCGAATCGGAACTAAAATGTCAGATTCAAAGTGTTTTTTGCCATTCACACTGCACCAAATATAATACATCTGTGTCACGTATGACCCCCCCAAAAAAAACATTTGGGTCATTTTTACCTGCTGTGTGAATTTAGCCTCACATTGTTAGTGCACAGTCCCCTTCTCATTTAATTATTTACCTAAATTTCCTTTCTGCTTAATTCTGTTCAACTCCTTATATTCCACTAATTTCTAACAACGTTATTGCACCAAGTAAATCAAAACTCAGTTCAAAGGTTCATGTTTTTAATGTCCTGCAATCTAGGTGCTTAGGATAATCAGTCGTTGTGAGTCGATCACGGGTGTGCATATAAGCATGGCTTATATACCAGACCTGTCTGTTTCACAATTTGAGAGTACATTCAATCAAAACTATGAAGACAGGAAAGGCAATTTTGATCATTTTGTACCGCTTTGCACGAACACGTTTAGAAATTACAATTCTATTTAAGCTTTTATATGAATTTAGCTTAGACAGGAACTTGCACACTTCTGTGGCATAAGCAGTGGTGACAATGACGACGTTTTATGAATTTATATTAACATGGTGCAGTGGTTGGCATTTTCACCTCACAGATCCAAGATCCTGGTTCGATCCTGACCTCGGACTCTGACTGCGTGGACTTTGCATGTTGTCCCATTGTCAGTGTGGGTTTACTCTGGGTACTCAAGATTCCTCCCACACTCCAAAGACATTAGGTTGACTGGTGTTTCTAAAGTGCCCTTAGTGTGTGAGTGTGTGTATGGGTATGTGAGGATATGTGCTCTATGATGGATTGGAATTCTGTCCAGGGTTGTTCCTGCCTTGCACCATGCCGTAGGGTAGGCACAGGCTTTCACATGACCTGTACCAGGATTAAGCGGATAAGAAACTGAATGAATTTACATAATTTGCGTTCATCCACTGAAAAGTACTAGCTGTTCATGTCTGTGTTCACATGAAGAGGAGTCTGTATATCTAAAGCTGGCTCAATTCAGACAGTAATAGTTGCCAACAAAGACCTGCTTCAGGACCTGCTTCCTGCTCAAAAGCTACACCCTTTCCAGTAGGTAAAACCCACAGCTGTTAATGACATGAAATCAAACAGTGTATAGTCTTAAGAACTCTTAATGTCATTCTGCCAAGGCCAGATGAACTGCTACTCACAAACATGGATGGATGGGTTTTTTTTTTTTAATTCATTCATTTTCATACCTGCTTTATCCAATTCAGAGTAACATACTCGAAGGCAGCCCTTTAGAGATAGCAACTGATCTAACGCATTTCTTTGGAATATGTTGAGGAAAGTGGACAGTTTGTGGGAAACTGATCAGGTGCATCAGAATATGCCAGAGAACTTGCAAGTTCCACACATCAGGAGTTCGTAACCAAATTGGGGATATCTAGAGCTGTGAAGCTAACCACTATGCCACCGTTCCACCCTGATGGCTGATCAGATTGGTTTAGTTAAACATTAAACCAAACTGACAGGACAATAAGAAATGCTCAATTATGGCATAACAGACACATTTTACCTCATGTCTTAATATGAAAAGTTAAAAAGATCCACCTTCCAACCTCAAGTTTGGATTACTGTAATGCTGTACAGACTGGATGTAGTAGTAAATCTGTAGTAAATCTATAAACAAACTTCAGTTAGTTCAGAAAGCCCAAGTGCTAACCAGAACTAGGAAATCTGATCACATCAGTCCCATTCTGTCGGTTCTACACTGGTTACCAGTTAGATTCCTCATTGATTTCAATACAATTCTTGTAACATATTATTAAGCTATTGCTGTAAAGGTGATTTGACACACTTTTTTGTTCAATAAGAAGTTGAAGTTTTGTATAAATTACAATGTTTATATTAATATGTATGTATTTTCAACAAACGTGGGGTACTGCAGAGCTGGGAAGTTTTGTGGTGATCTGGGATATGGGTTGTTGTATTACTGCTTCTCATGTCCGATCACTCAGGTTTGCTGGTTGCTGGGACTGTGGTAGCCTAGCGGTTAAGATACTGGACTATGGACCAAAAGGTCCAAATCCCTCCTCTGCCAAGTTGGATCCTTGAGCAAGGCCCTTAACCCACAATTGTTTGGATTGTAAGATTGTATCAATTGTATGTTGCTCTAGATAAGGGCACCTGCTAAATGCTGTAAATGTAATTCTTGAAGATAAAATCCTGACGGCCCAAGGAGGTTGGGTCACTTTTCAAGTCTTGGTCCTCCCAAGGTTTGTTCCTCATAATATTTACTTTTTCCTTGCCTCTGTTACCATAGGATTGTTCAGTTAGGGCCCTGGGCTTTGATATTTGTAAAGCTACTTTGAGACAATGCTCTACTGTAAAAAGTGTCATATAAATAAATTTGTCTTGACATCTGCAACTTTGGGCAATATGGATCTGCATGACTACACAATACCATTAAAAGTTCTTGATTAATTAGAGAGCTAACAGCTACCACTGAGCTTATTAGCATAGCATCACAAATAGACAGACATGCATCATGCCTATGAAGTAGCCTATTAGCTCGGCTCAGTGGTTTCCCTGTAACTGCTGTTGTTAATCAAACAATTTTTAAAAGATGCGCAACACCAAGTGTATGTGACAATTAAAAATCGGAAATGCAGTCCTACATCACATTTACTAGTTAATGTGCCATTCTTGTCATTCATGTGCTTTCTATTTAAAACTGATATAAGAGGCAGTATTTATCAGTAAACAAAATGATTCAGGGAGTCTAATGTATGAACATAACTGCTACATTTTTTTTTTTTTTTTTTTTTTTTTTAAATCATAGCTGACATGCAAATTAGAGAACAACATGATCAAATCTTTTAGCCATAGACCCTGATTACTAGGCCAATCCGCTCGCCAACTTCACTAATGATCTGATACACAAAACCCTAGTTGGTATAATATAATGACTGGATAGTTTATGAAGAGAATGTTTGACAATGCACATCAGACTTGGACATTCTGTACATCATAGTGTTTCATACAGCTTAGATTTATCATGGAATATTAAATTATTTATATCTATATTACTACAAGTAAGGGTAAGCGCCATTAACAACCATCCGTTCAATGTCCGTTCGCTTTAATGACTGAGGTCTTACAAATTATAATACATTATAATAGAAGATATTAAACAAGGGTGGCACAGTGGTTCGGTGGGCAGCACTACCTCCTCACAGCGAGGTCCTGGGTTCAACACCCAGGGGTTCGAGTGGGTTTACTCCAGGTACTCCGGTTTCCTCCCATGTGTGTTAAGTTAATTGGTGTCTCTAAAGTGCCCATAGCGCGTGTATGAGTCTGTGCCTATCATGATGGATTGGTGCCCTGTCTAGGATTGTTCCCGACTTGCACCCTGTGCTGCTGGTTAGGCTCTCCCGTGACCCTGGTCAGGATCAAGTGGCTAAGAAAATGAATGAATGAATGATTGTTCTAACTTGGTTGATGTGTTTAGAGACTTTTTTGTGCAAGTTACTTGTTTGTGTGCATGACTTTCTGCTGGTTATTTGTAACAAGCTGTAAATGGCATTTGTGAGCGAGTGTATGCACCCTACCGGATATAGTAGGCCTACTTTGTTTATACCCAAACTGCCTGTATATTCTCTCTAATCTATAACTATATAAACTGATTCACATTCACTCGTTGAGTCCCTGTTTCATCTAGCTGACTGTCCGTGTTGTCCATAATACATCGTCTATCAATGCATTTTTATCTTCCGTCAACCAAAAGTATCAGGACCATCATACTATCCTCTTAAGTGCTACGGCTTTCCCCTAACAGTACATTACTATATTTCTATAATTATTGTCAATTTCCATAAATTACAAAAGAAGTGTTTAGCATGTGTATAACAGCTTAGGCCTTCACTGTTTTCAGCAGTTTCTCTGAGATATTTACATATCGTTTGCACGCATGCAGAAAATCCCCTTTATAGTTACAATACAGTAGCATAAAAAGACTGTGACTATGATAATGTCCGGTCAATGACTTGTTTCACAGAACGTAATGCAATTGTTAAAAAACATACAGCTCAGTAAACAACCTGGGAGGTACATTATTATCGTCGGATTCACTAATACTATTTGCTAGTACTTTACTGCGAAACTGATTGAAAAATAAAACAAAATTGTTACGCTGTATGTGAGTCAAAAAGGCTAAAAGGGTGTTCCTAACATTATTCCTAACATGGTATCAGATATTATATTGTTCAATTTAGGTCCTTAAATGTCCATTAATACACAAGTTTGCAACAGACAAAAGCTGGAGTGGAAATCAGTATTATAAATTGTTTCTTTGGATTAGACTTCGGCAATGAAACATTTAACTAAAAAAATACCAAAATGCAGGTAACACTAATTTCACCTTACTTTTCCATGCATACAGTCTTAAGACAAACTTTCAAACTATGGGAGCAATTAAATATCCCATAATTTTGCCGATTTTAATGCATGCATTTTAAAACACATTGCACAGGCTCAAGTCCTGATAGCCTCAGGACTTGCTTGTTAATTACACTGCCTGGCCAAAAAAAGGTCACTCGCACTAATATTTCGTTGGACCGCCTTTAGCTTTGATTACGGCATGCATTCGCTGTGGCATCGTTTCCACAAGATTCTGCAACGTCACAACATTTATTTCTGTCCAGAGTTGCATTCATTTTTCCGCCTAGATCTTGTATTGGGGACTGTGGTAGCCTAGTGGGTAAGGTACTGGACTTTGGACCAAAAAGTCCAGGGTTCAAATCCCACCTCCGCCAAGCTGCCACTGTTGGGTCCTTGAGCAAGACCCTTAACCCACAATTGCTTGGATTTGTAAGACTGTATCAATTGTAAGTCACTCTGGATAAGGGCGTCTGCTAAATGCTGTAAATGTAAATGTAGGTTTGGACCACTGCACAAAGACTCTCAATGGAGAATTCTCAGGTCTGGACTCTGTGGTGGCCAATCCATGTGACCCAATGATGTCTCATGTTCCCTGAACCACTCTTTCACAATTTGAGCACAATGAATCCTGGCATTGGCTTCTTGGAATATTCCCATGCCATTAGGGAAGAAAAAAATCCATTGCCAGAATAACCTGACCATTCAGTATATTCAGGTAGTCAGCTGACCTCATTCTATGAGTAGATAACGTTGCTGAACCTAGACCTGACCAACTGCACATCCCCAGATCATAGCACTGTCCCCACAGGCTTCTTAGGTAGGTACTAGGCATGATGGGTGCATCACCTCAGCTACCTCTCTTCTTACCCTGATGCGCCCATCACTCTGGAACAGGGTAAATCTGCACTCATCAGACCATGTGACTTTCTTCCATTGCTCCAGAGTTCAATCTTTATGCTCCCTCACAAACTGAAGCTGTTTTTACCGGTAGCCTCACTGACAAGTGGCTTTCTTAAGGCTACACAGCTGTTAAGTCCCAACCCCTTGAGTTCCCTTTGCATTGTGCGTGTGGAAATGCTCTTACTTTCACTATTAAACATATCCCTGAGTTCTACTGTTGTTTTACTACAATCTGATTTCTCCAAACGTTTAAGTCAGCGCCGATCACGATAATTCAATATTTTTTTTTCCGACCACATTACTTCCTCGAAGATGTTCCCCGCTGTCTTTCCACTTTTTAATAATGCGTTGGACAGTTCTTAACCCGATTTTAGTAGTTTCAGCAATCCCCTTAGATGTTTTTTCTGGATTGCTTGATGAATGCCAATAATTTGACCCTTCTGAAACAGATTAACATCTTTTCCATGACCGCAGAATGCGTCTTTAGACATGGTTTTTTAACAAATGAGAATCTACTCACTGCATCAGAGTTAAATAACTTGTTGCCAGCTGAAAATCTGATGTTAGGCTCTTACGTGTCTTCTTAGTTAAATCCAGGTGGTGACCTTTTTTTGTACAGACAGTGCATTTATGCATTATATTAGCAAAAATAAGTTCTCTAAGAGGTTATAAGTTGATTCATTTAGAAAATCGACTATCCATGCAATTTAACCAACGGTGCCCAAACATCTAATAACGTGCATCTCTGATTCTCTTGACTTATATATAAAGAATAAAGTTACATAATTGATTAGCCATAGCGCAATGCTTTCACCAGCTTGTGTTCAGGGCTGCATGACCTTGCATATGAACTCTAATAGCGTAAAGCAGCTAATACACTGCCACATTAAACAAACGCATTTATCCATAAGACAGTTACAGAACGAATTTTTGTATTAACAAACACACGAGACCTGTGTGACTTCATACTAGCAGTTAATTTCTTGACTATTTCTGGAGCTAACAGCTACTTAGCCAGTTAGCCGCTTAGCATCGCAGGTGGGGAGGCGTGTGGCACCCATATGAATTAGCCTTTTAGCTCAGCTCAGCGCTTTCCCTGCACATTTAATGAAGTATATTTTATCACACGTGCAACGCTGAATGAATGGGACAACTAACATATAGTAACACGGGTAAGGACGTACCAAAGCTCAGAGAGTTTACCAGTTAATGTGACAAAACAGAACACTACCGGTAGTGGTGAACCATACTGTTGGGCTCGGTAGTATGCAGTTTGACAACACGCAGACCATGTGAAGTCGCCAAAGCAGCAGTAACTCCGATACATTCAACAGGTTAGATGCACGACAAAGACAGCAATAATAACTATTTCAATTAAAAACTCAAAATGTCGTTTCTTTCATAACCAAAACAACACTGCATGTTACATGACGTTTTTAAATTGGAAATATAAACAAAGTTCGTTAAAACAAACTCTGATCAGGGGTGTCAAACTCATCAGTTGCAACCCTAAAGAGATTTGTTTTTACTCCAACACATTCCAGTTCATGGATGTTTGAGCACTCGTTGCTAGTGTTTTAAATGAGATGGCATAGACTGAATGCTAAACTTCGGCAACAGCCGCCCCCAGGTACTGGAGTCTGCAAGACAGTTAGGTACCCCTGTCAATAACTTTTGACACGTCAGTAAGTCTAGACTTTGACTTGACTTCTTATCAAGAAGCCGAAAATGATCCCGGACAGAAGGGTGTAAAAAGTTGTCTTGATCAATGAATGTACTGACTCACCTTCACACAGTCGATGGGGAACATGACGCAGTGCTCCATGACCCCTGCTACAGCCCCGGCTAACATGTAAGTGCTGGTGGAAGCTCCCTGGGGTAGACCTTCATAGTCTGGCTCTGGCATTCCGCACACTTCCTGGGATACATAGTGTGTGTTTACCTCCGGCTCTCCTCCGATCCGCGGTGCCAGAGTTCCGACTCTGCCATCAGAAACAGTCCAAAGCCGGCTTCCAAGCCAGCGTACCTCAGCTCCTGCGGAAGCTCCGGCCACCCCACCATCTCCCCGCGGCGTCTCCGCGCCCATCCGCCGCCTGTCCACCAAACCATTAGCTTCCATCAGCAACCAGACTCACAGTCCTCTGGTCGGGCAAACGCTTACTACCTTTATGCGGCGGCGGCGGTAGCGGCTTGCATTTGCTATCGCAGATGTTTACACCCTGCACGCCACCATGATTGCACTGCAAGGGCAAGCTACGGCCCACGCGTGGGAAGTACGCACTGTGCAATGACACACGACGTACAGGCCGCGGACGGAAGTGCTAGAGTTCAGCCTCCATGTCCTGGTCTGTGATTCGATAAATGCGTTGTCAATCAAAGCGTTAACCCTTGCTGTGTACTGCCCTGAATTCCACATCCTGAAATAACATGGTGCTCCAAACTGTACACTACAGAACTACGTAGGTTGTCTACTAAGTGGTTACTTATTGAACGTGCTATTTTTTTATTTAAAATGCAATATTCATATTGTAGCGTAAAAGAAGAATAAAAAAGCCCAGAAAATACTCATAATGAAGATTTATTTTGAACTACAGTTCTGTGCAACAGTCACCACCATTAGATTTGTTTGTTTTAGCAATGCTATAATGACCATATATAATTATTTCTCTGAGTCTTTTTTTAGAATACAACCAGAATGTACATGACATTTGTATGCTGTATTAAAAAGTGTATGGTCGTTACATCCTTGCTAAAACTATTAAGACTTTTGCACAGTACTGTATCCCAAAAGCACAACAAATAACTCTTAAAAGAGCTGTAAGCAGTGTCTGGGTCATTTTACATAGCTGGCTAAAAGGGAGCTCAACAAATGAAACCATTTTTACCTTTATGGTAGGTCATGCCCACTTCTAAACTGAAAATAAACATGCCATGCTACACCTACAATGCATGCTAGGAGCTGCTGAGGATGCCATGCCCACCCTGCTGCTGATCAGGGAAACTGCCAATGGCACATGGAGCCCCCCAAGAAGAAAAAACACTTTGGAGGACCAAAACTCAACAAAAGACACAACCTCCTTGAGCAACTTTAACTTCGCTTCAACGCTACTACCTAATCGGCCAATCACATGGCAGGAAGTCAGAGGAGAATGGACAAACTGGTTCAAGCTGATAGGAAGGCAACAGGATCACTAATAATATCACTTTCCAACCAAGGTATGCAGAAGAGCATCTCTGATGCACAGCATGTCAAACCTTAAAGCTATCTCTAATCTAATCATCTCAAACTGGTTTCTTGAACATAACAATGAGTTCATTGTACTCAAATGGCCTCCATAGTCACCAGATCTCAATCCACCAGAGCACCTTTCAGATGTGGTGGAACAAATCTTCTGGACTTATATACCAGCTGCTGTCTGAGGAAGACTAGGAAAACCCTAAAAGACTCCACCCACTCAAGCTAATGTCTGTTCTCATAGCTGCCGAGTGGTAGAAGGTACAGAAGCATTAAGTCCAGAACAAACCGGTTCTGAGACAGCTTCTTCCCTAAAGCTGCTAAACAGCCAATAGAATCAGTGTAACAGTCAATGGACTGGACACTACATCTCATACATTATCACTCTGCACTTTAATCAGGAAATCACATTGTAGGATTTTTAAAGAATTTAATTGTAAATCATGGTGGAAAAGAAGTATTTGGTCACCCACAAACAAGCAAGACTTCTGGCTTTCACAGAGCTGTAAATTCTTCTTTAAGAAGCTCTTCTCTCCTCCACTCGTTACCTGTATTAATGGCACCTGTTTGACCTCAAACTCAACCATGGACCAAGACCAAAGAGCTGTCGAAGGACACCAGGAAGAAAATTGTAGACCTGCACAGGGCTAGAAAGAGTGAATCTACAATAGGCAAGCAGGATAGTGTGAATTAATGAACTGTGGGAGCAATTGTAAGCAAATGGAAGACATACAAGATCATTGATAATCTCCCTCAATCTGGGGCCCCATGCAAGATCTCATCCTGTGGGGTCAAAATGATCATGAGAACGGTGAGCAAAAATCTCAGAACTACACGGAGGGACCTGATGAATGACCTGCAGAGAGCTGGAACCAAAGTAACAAAGATACCATCAGTAACACACTACACTGAGAGGGACTCGGCTCCAGCAGTGCCAGACGTGTCTCCCCTGCTTAAACCAGTACATGTCCAGGCCAGTTTAGTTTACTATAGAGCATATGGATGATCCAGAAGAGGATTTGGAGAATATCATGTCGTCAAATAGAACGTTTTGGTAAAAACTCGACTCGTCATATTTGGAGGCAGAAGAATGCTGAGTTGCATCCCAAGAACACCATACCTACTGTGAAGCATGGGGGTGGAAACATCATGCTTTGGGACTGTTTTTCTGCAAAGGGGACAGGACAACTGATCCGTGTTAAGGGAAGAATGAACAGGGCCATGCATAGTGAGATTTTAAGTCAAAGCCTCCTTCCATCAGTGAGAGCACTGAAGATGGAACATGGCTGGGTCTTCCAGCATGACAATGATCCCCAACTCACTGATCAGGCAACAAAGGAGTGGCTCCATAAAAAGCATTTCAAGGTCCTGGAGTAGCCTAGCCAGTCTCCAGACCTCAACCTCATAGAAAACGTGTGGAGGGAAAAGTAAATGTTGCCCCAAAACATCACTGCTCTAGAGGAGATCTGCATGGAGGAATGGGCCAAAATACCAGCTACAGTGTGTGCAAACCTGGTTTTACAGGAAAAGTTTGACCTCTGTCAATGCCAACAAAAGTTAAGTTACAAAGTATTGATTTGAACTTTTGTTATTGACCAAATACTTGCTCGCCATGAAAACATCCGTAAGCAATTTTGTAAATTTCTAAATTTTCTGATGCTGTGTGTTCAATTTGGTGCTTCTCTGCTGCCAGGTTTCTCAAACTGCTGTGAGCATGAGCTGGGAATGTTGTGATTGCCTGTGTGATACAGGCATTTTACATTATTTATGTCTGCCGCTCTCACCTCTATGGGTGTTCTAGTCTGGTCAAACAAAGCAGTATGTCCTTGACAGCTACCAGCAGCAAGCCATTAACTGCCATGGTCAAGAACCGACTGAAGATGAAGAAAATTGCACTTACCTTGACTCCTAGATCCTCTTGTGATTCTTCAAAGCAGACCCGTTAAAACCCCAAAGCACATTATTGCCACCACCATACTTCACAGTAGGTATTGTGCATTTTATTCAGTAGTGGAAGTTATAATCTACATACAATTTAACCACTACAATTTAAGTCAGATGAAAGCCAATTAGCATGGTACGTGTTCTGGAAGGTGATTGGTTGTACATGAGCAAGTTTATAAGGGTTATTTTAAGAAAATGATTACTTATCCAAAACAGGGATTTTACTAATTACATGTTACTTTCCCTCTGATATTGAGGGTTATAATGTGTAAAAAGAGTTCAATTTCATTTATTCAAATTTCCAGAGTGTGGTGTGACAATAGGTAAGGGTTTTATGATTTTCTCTAGGCATTGTTCATCATATTGATCAGAGCTTAATGTAATTGTTGCTTTTTCACCATGGAAAAGTAAAACGACCGTCTTGAATTCTAGTAGTTCTACACAGTGTGCCATGCTGTGTGCTCCTTGGACACAGTAGTGTGTCATTCTAGTATCTTTGGCATAATATTCATGTTTTCTTATTCATGTGCACTACATAATGTATTCGGACAGGACACTCCCTGTTCTTGTCAATACACTGCATAATACTATGGGAATAGACGTATGCTATTATGAAACTCTATCTAACCATGTTCTGTGCCGACCAATAGGGTGGTAACTATACTGACTGCAAAGTGGCAAGTTCAGTATAATAAAAATAACAGGCCTATATAATATATTGGTAAATAATCATTAAATGTCTCACATAAGGGGAGGCACGGAGGTTCAGTGGTTAGAGCTGTTACCTCACAGCTCCAGAGATCCATGGTTTGATTTAGAGTTTGCATGTTCTCCCCTTGTCTGTGTGGGTTTTTTCTGTATATTCTGGTGGACATGTGTTAGGTATGCCAGTGTGAATGTATAAGCCCTGTGATGGACTGGCACCCTGTTTAGCATTGGATCCCAACTTGATACTATGTAACAAGAAACCATATTTGACCTAAACATTTAGCATTTAGACATTAGTGCTTACTGTACAATATTAGAATTAATTCTAGGTGCAGGACCAATTTTCATGAACAGATTTGAGAATAATGTCTGTTTATAAATTGTTTCAGAAAGAACAATATTTTAGAACAAAAAAAGAAAGTGCATGTAGTGTTTACACCGTGTAGACATAATAGCATAAAGAAATTAATATTTAATCCGAAAAATAGATCTTTTGAAACTGGTAAAGAAAGGAATACACTGATGTGTCTTGTATCCATATAAATACTGTTCACAGCTAATACAGGTGAACAAATCCAGCTGGTAAAGTTTCCTCAGTAAAGGAAGTGAATACAGTATGATCATAATTCTGTTCTCTGATGTTTTAGCTCTCCCTTTCGGTGGAAATGATCCGCGTTGCTTAATAATAACCTAAACTAATCATGTTTGAATCAGGGTCATTGATACATGTAAGTTCTGTTTTACCTTTTGCTGTTACAGCCAAGCTATTATACCCTGGTGTTGAATTTCTGCCGACCAAACGAATGAAGTGTTAATTTTTGCTTACAAGAAGAAAATTTGTCAGACCTAATCCAGTTAATGTTGATTATGTCATGTCTAGATGCATTCCTTCAAGGAAAGCTAAGCTGAGATGTTTGACCACTGATTCTTCTTCCTCATCCATAATTCTCTTCCTATGTACACTGATAGAGGTGTTGGTGAAACCCTATACGTTTAATTGAGTCTACTTCATGCCTCTTCCCAGGAGCTTCTGAATCAATAGAAAATTTAGGAGTTGTTTTTCACAGCATAAGCAAAACAAGGATATTGTATTATGTTTCATATCAGTTAAATTGCAGCCAAACTTAATTGAATTACTTTTCTCCAACCTCTACTTAAATAGTTTAGTTTCTGTTACTTGAGCAAAAATGTTCAAACGACTAATCACCTGCTTTAAGGCCCTGCTTTACTGTTCTCCTAAAGGCTGTTTATTCACATATCAGCAGAGCATTGATGCATTACATCCTTTCTCGTTTCACACTGTTGTGGATGCACTTATTTACTCTTAGAATTGGCTCTTCAGTCAATATGATTAACGCAGAGAGATGATCAGCGCACAAGCACTCTTAGGGTATTAAAAGTCATTACAATGGTATTTCACTTGCTTCTAATGCAACTAGAAGTTATTAAAGTGATCCATTTTAAAACAAAGTGTCCCAGCATGAAGACTAGATCGTAGCCATAAGGTCACAAGAATATTATTTGTAAATATCAGTCATATCAAAAATAATTCTATAAACAATTGATCTACAAGCAATTGAAAAAATAAACAATGAGACCTCATTACTCTCCTCGGAGCTCTGATTTTTTTATGTATAAAAACTGAGCACCATTTTTGAACAGGACGTATTTTTGTTTTTGTGAAATGCTCAAGAGTGTCTACAAATGAGAACTGAGTTAAGCAGAATGAAGTATGAGGTGTAGCAAACCCAAAACGTCATGTCCTCGTGTGTCTCAGGAGGATACACTACAACTACTACTACTACTACTACTAATAATAATAATAATAATAACACAAATAATCAAATAAGTCATATTACTTGAGTGGTATCATATACAGTGGTGTGAAAAAGTGTTCGACTCATCCAAGACGTCACAAAAGCCACCACACTCTCATATGGTGTGCATGTGCCCCATGATGTCTGTGTCCTTTGCTGCCTGTTACACCATGGCACTGAATTGAATTAAGTAAGTATGAATATTAATTAATGCATTAGTATTAATTAGCATTTTTTTAAATAAGCCTTTATGTTGTACCATTCAAATATTTTGCAAACAAAAATGCAGCCGAAAGGGCTTCCGTGGGTTTTGTTTTGTTTTGTTTTTAAAATAAAAATAACTCTTCACAACAGATTAAGTAATTTGACCCACTTTTACTTGCTGTGTCACACTAACATCAATTCCATCCTAGATTGTTGAGCACCAATGCCGGACCATGCACATTTACTACAGGCACTGCATTTCCCATAATACCCCAGCATTTTCCAGAGCCAGTTTCTTCAGGCTTTTCGCATGGAGTAATCGGCATCCACAAATATTTAAAAGAAAGTCAATTTTGCTGCAGACAAGGTAATGTTAGCTTTGTTTTTGTTCGCATTGGATGTAGTGTACGCGATACAATGACGTTTAAAAAATATAAAATTTCAATTAATTATTTTTCTGTATGTAGTTATATGTGCTATTATATGTGCAATCAATAAAGATTTTTTTAAAAGACCAATTAGCGGCCTCTATCGTTTTGGAGTAGAACTACCAGTGGACGTCAAGTTAAAACTAATGAGATATGAATGGGTCAGAATGAGTAGACCGACTTCAAATTTACGAACGAGTTTGCTACGTTACTGCCGAATCCTTTGGGATACGGTCGTAAATTTAAGATTGTTCATAAGTACAAGAACTCATATTGCATTATTCTGAAAGAGTAAAAAAAAATAAAAATAAAGTTATGAGTATATGTGTGAGTATAGGCCTATCATATTAGTGTACTAGGCCTAAACTATGCAAAAATGTTTTTGGTTTTCCTTTCTGTCTATAAGACTTGTATCAACAGGCACCCCCTCAACATTTTTTATAATGTCATGTTTTATTTGGAAGTTTAGCTGAAGAACTGTGAGCATCGATTAAATTGTTTAAGTGTTGTGCTGAAATAGCTATATCCCATTTCGTACATTATATTATATAATAAAATATGTAGCCATACCGACACGTAGCCTAATTACATCCTAATGTGCATCTAAAATAGGTCCTTTTAAAAATGTGGACTCTTTCCAATTCCCAGGCTTTTTCGTGTATATTCGTCTTACTTACTGACGTAAAAAACAGTCATACACTTAGTCCGAGGCGGTATCAACCAGTCTGTATTTCTCACGCTAATTTCATTTATATCAATATAAGCAACAAACTGGCGACATCTAGTGTCTGCTTGTAGTATCTCCGTTGCAGTTTTCATTTAATACCTGGCGTGTTTGGGTCTTAATCCTCAAAATAATTAAATGAGGAAAAAATTACCAGGATATGTTGAGAAGTGTCTTTGCCAAATCTGAATAGAATAAAACAGAGCCCAGGTAACATGAGTCCAGAGAACTTACAGGAATCCACATGGAGAGCTGTAGTTCCAGGTACAAAGCACATGTTTTTCTTGAATTGAAGTCTTTTTATTTTATTCACACTTAGGCAATAAGTTGTTTTCTCTGTGCTGTTTGCCATATCTTTCGAAATATATTGCCATTGTCAGTTCAGTGTGCAAGGTGCTTGGGTGGTGCAGTCTAGAATGCCCAGTCTAGAATGCTGACCAGGTCAGATGTAACAAGCAGGAATGATCACCTCTGTGAAAGGGGTAGCTAACTGGGGGATCATCTACCCAGCCCAGCTCTGTGCTTTCAATGGATAGGCTCCAGTGCCCCAGTGACCCTGCAATAAAATCATGGTTAAAGTACAGTCAATTAAAAAACCAGATGGCTTAATAGTTTCTTTAGTATGGCTTTTGTAAATATGATCATGTTTAAATAGATTCAGTTTTTAAGAAGTATATTTTTAAGAAAATATTCACTCAAATTCAGTACCTATTGTGGGTGTCATCAGCCCCAAAATGATGCTGTCAGTATTATCATGGGTTGCTGAGCAGCACTACAGGACATGCCATGCAAATTTACTGCAGATATGACTTTTTCGAACCAACTGTTCTTTTGATAGTAATGTTTCTCTCACAGTCAAAAGCTACATCCCCATTTCATGACTTATCTCAAACACTTCACACACACGCAGAGTTGTTCTATTGTTGATTAACTCTTCCCAGCCTGGTGCAGGTCTACAATTTTCTTCCTGGTGTCCTTTGACAGCTCTTTGGTCTTGGCCATGGTTGAGTTTGGAGTCTGACTGTTTGAGGCTGTGGACAGGTGTCTTTTATACAGATAACGAGGTCAAACAGGTGCCATTAATACAGGTAACGAGTGGAGGACAGAAGAGCTTCTTAAAGAAGAAGTTAGCCAGAAATCTTGCTTGTTTGTGGGTGACCAAATACTTCTTTTCCACCATGATTTACAATACAATTCTTTAAAAATCCTACAATGTGATTTCCTATATTTTTTTCCTCACGTTGTCTCTCATAGTACCTATGATGAAAATTACAAACCTGTTTCATCTTTCTAAGTAGGAGAACTTGCACAATCAGTGGCTGACTAAATACTTTTTTGCCCCACTGTACACTGCCTTTAAGATGATATCTTTCACAGGGATGTCCATGCATTTTCCAACAAGACAATACAAACCAAGCCAAATCAGAAAAAGCTAGAATTGAAATATGCAAATCCCTTCCAGTCTTTCTTTGAAGAACATTGTTTTAAAACATTTCAATAATTTTCTCATGCATTTGTTGACAAACTGGAGATCCTCTGTCCACATTTGCTCCTCAAAAACGTAGCCTTTCGTGAATATTGCTTTCGGACAAAATCATGGATTATAATCACCTGTTGACATCATCTGTTTACAAATCACTTAATTATTTAGGTTTTTTTTTTTTTTTTTAATCTCATTACTAGACCTAAACTGCCCCCATCCCAACTTTTTTTGGAATATGTTGCTGGCCTGAAATGCAAGAATAGATGTTTATTAACGAATGACAAAGTCGACCAGAAAAAAATGAAATATCTTGAGTCTGCAATTAAATAAATTGAAAGCAAATGTAGGGAACACTGCATGTTTTTTTAAATTTGCATTTTCCATGCTGTCCCAACTTTTTCTTATTTGGGGTAGTAAAATTCAAAACAAAAATCACAACTCCCCACAAACAGTGTCAGTCTCAGGATTTTTTGTCTCTTTTGCCCAGTGGTGCTTGAAAGTTTGTGAACCCTTTAGAATTTTCTATATTTCTGCATAAATATGGCATAAACATCATCAGATTTTCGCACACCGGCTTGGAGGAATTTTAGCCCATTCCTCCATACAGAACAGCTTCAACTCTGGGATGTTGGTGGGTTTCCTCACATTAACTGCTCGCTTCAGGTCCTTCCACAACATTTTGATTGGATTAAGGTTAGGACTTTGACTTGGCCATTTCAAAACATTAACTTTATTATTCTTTAACCATTCTTTGGTAGAATGACTTGTGTGCTTAGGGTCGTTGTCTTGTTGCATGACCCACCTTCTCTTGAGATTCAGTTTATGGGCAGATGTTCTGACATTTTCCTTTAGAATTCTCTGAAATAATTCTGTATAAATATGACCTAAAACATCATCAGATTTTCACACAAGTCCTAAAAGTAGATACAGATAACCCAGTTAAACAAATGAGACAAAAAATATTATACTTGGTCATTTATTTATTGAGGAAAAAGATCCAATATTACATATTAGTGAGTGGCAAAAGTATGTGAACCTTTGCTTTCAGTGTCTGGTGTGATGCCTTCTCTTGAGATTCAGTTCATGGACAGATGTCCTGACATTTTCCTTTGGAATTCTCTGATATAATTCAGAATTCATTGTTCCATCAATGATGGCAAGCCATCCTGGCCCAGATGAAGCAAAACAAGCCCAAACCATGATACTACCACAACCATGCTTCACAGATGGGATAATCTTATGCTGGAATGCAGTGTTTTCCTTTCTCCAAACATAACGCTTTTCTTTTAAACCAAAAAGTTCTATTTTGGTCTCACCGTCCACAAAACATTCTTCCAATAGGCTTCTAGCTTGTCCACATGATCTTTAGCAAACTGCAGATGAGCAGCAATGTTCTTTTTGGAGAGCAGTGGCTTTCTCCTTGCAACCCTGCCATGCAGACCATTGTTGTTCAGTGTTCTTCTGATGGTTGACTCATTAACATTAACATTAGCCAATGTGAGAGAGGCCTTCAGTTGCTTAGAGGTTACCCTGGGGTCCTTTGTAACCTCGCTAACTATTACACGCCTTGCTCTTGGAGTGATCTTTGTTGGTTGACCACTCCTGGTGAGGCTAACAATGGTCTTGAATTTCCTCCATTTGTACACTATCTGTCTGACTGTGGGTTGGTGGAGGCCACACTCTTTAGAGATGGTTTTGAAACCTTTTCCAGCCTGATGAGAATCAACAACTCTTTTCTGAGGTCCTCAGAAATCTCCTTTCTTCATTCCATGATACACTTCCACAAACATGAGTTGAGAAGAGCAGACTCTGATAGAGCCCAGTTCTTTAAATAAAACAGGGTGCCCACTCACACCTGATTGTCATCCCATTGATTGAAAACACCTGACTCTAATTTCACCTTCAAATTAACTGCTAATCCTAGAGGTTCACATACTTTTGCCACTCACTAATATGTAATATTGGATCATTTTCCTCAATAAATAAATGCCGTATAATATTTTTGTCTCATTTCTTTCACTGGGTGCTCTTTATCTACTTTTAGGACTTGTGTGAAAATCTGATGATGTCTTAGGTCATATTTATGCAGAAATATAGATAATTCTAAAGGGTTCACAAACTTTTAAGCACCACTGTGTACCCACACACATCTCTCACTGACAAAAAAGTCAGGTACATGTACCTCGGGTCAGGTACAAATCTGCTTTAAGAAATTAAAAAGTATCCAAACCCAGCGCAAAGAGAAACGCTCGGATTAAAGCAAGAAGGCTGCATATCCGGAGCAACTCCAGGATCTGTAGCTCACATTTTGATCTCGGTTAAATCCACTTATGAGCAATGTTACATAACTATAAATGTCGTCGATGAGAAAACGTTTATACGTTGTGCGAGTAATAATACAGGACCACTTTACAATACATAGCAGCGAGTCAGCCAACTGTCTTAATCACGCACTGTATTCCAAACGTCCAGACACACTCCGTATGAACACGCTAACGATACAGGAGGGTGAGTTCTGTAAGAAGGGAGATAAAGTCCAGTCTTTTTAGTTAGCTACACATCTGGAAGCTGTAATTCAGCTCTTATTTAAGGTCTGATTGAACCAGAAACACATTCTGTAAACGGACACTAAACAGCTCATTTGATCGTACGTTATGTTTGCGTTTCACCACTGCAACCACATTTTCGTTTGCTTTTTAGTTGCAGTGAGCTTTAGGCGAGCCTCGTAGGAACCGCGGTCAAGCTATCCGCGCTTCAGAGATTCTCCGTCAAGCCATCCGCACTTTAAATCCTAATGCGCCTATATACGCGATATTACGGTATTGCACTGTTCGCTACAAGCTGACGCTGCTTAAGCAGAGAGAAACAGACTAGCTTTTTTTTAGTTTTGATAGACTTTACCATTTTTTAAAGAGTTTTGGTGTAGAAACCCACTTTTACTAAATATATAACTACGAAACATATTTTCATAACTGAACTAGTTTACTTGCATTATTACATTAAAAAACAATAATATATTTAATAGCTTAAGAATCACTGTGTAACATGGTTTTCATATGTATAATGTTTCTCAGAAAAAGAATCCAAACAACAGTCCTTTTAATTTTAAATGGCCATTTCATTCAGAAAAAGTTACCTATTGTTCTGAAATTTCCCATAATGTCGAAAACCATTCCACTACCAATCAAGACTGGTACCTCTTCACTATCACCAGTGCAAGTTTGACCAGATTCCACTGTACCATTTCTTCATAAATTCAAGCTAAACTTGTGCTACCTGTAGGCGACTAAATACACAAATTTCATATAGGCTGATTTTGGTTATCTGTTTCTCAAAAAAACCATAATGCCAAAACCATTCCACTGCCATCCAAGACTGGTACCCCTTAGCTATCACCAATGCAAGGTTGGACAGATTTCACTGTACAGTTTTGTCATAAATCTAAGTTAAAATTGTACTACCTGGATAAAAAAAGTATTTTGGTTATCTGTTTCTCAAAAATTACCCATAATGCCAAAACCATTCCACTGCCATCCAAGACTGGTACCCCTTAGCTATCAGCAGTACAGGTTTGGACAGATTTCACTGTACTATTTCTTCATAAATCCAACCTAAACTTGTGCTACCTGTAAGAAAAAACATATTTTGGTTATCTGTTTCTCAAAAATTACCCATAATGCCAAAACCATTCCACTGCCATCCAAGACTGGTATTCCTTAGCTGTCAGCAGTCCAAGTTTGGCTAGATTCCACTGTACCATTTCTTCATAAATCATTAACATTTAACATTAACATTTAACATTTATCATTTAACAGTAATTGCATCGGCTGATTTTAGTTATCTATTATAAGTACCTTGTGGGCCTCTTGGCATTTATTGATAGAAAGAGTCACCGCTAGTCACGACGTTGAGTAATAAATATATTCTGTAATATTTTCAAACAAGACACTGAAGAAACACTGAAATTGCAATTTAGGAGAATGTTTCATTAAAATAATTTTGAAGATTTAAATTTAAGATTTAAATTTTTTGTTGAAAATTGTTGTGTAAGAAGTGTAATTCATTGACTGAAGCTGGGGGTTTTATTTAGAGTTTTACACTTTATTATTATTGCCATTTTATTTAGTAATATTGTTATATAATATGGTCATGCAGTTATCTCTTCTACTATGACTGTTTGAACAGCTCAATGCCAAACTATCCGCACTAATGTGGAGCTTTTGCCCTCTTTGTTTCCATAATAGACTTTATTGGCTAAGTTCATTTGCAAAAAAGTACACATTCTGTAGGCTCATAACTAAAGACAGTAGGTTGGTGATGTGTGGTCTTTTTTCATCCTTGTGAAGTCTAGGATGGTTCTCATCTTTCCTGTAGATGTGCTCCATTACTGAGACGTATAGTTTGCCTACACCTGTAAAGTAAGTAGTATGAAATCTTTTCTATTCTTGTAAGGTATAGCCTGCGTGAGTCAAGGAATGAAGTGCCATTTCTGCACAACACATAAAATCATGTTTTAAAATACATTAATGCTGAATAAGGAAAACGCCGTAAGCGTGCTGTGAATCCACACACTTTACGTTTACAGCGTGCAGTTTAGTTTTATTTATTATTCTTATCTTTGGTTAATTTTCGGTTCATTTATTTAGTTCTATTTCAGTTATAAATACCAACTGGAGCTAACTGCATTTGGGTCCCAACCCATTTATAGTTTTTTTTGATACGGTTCGCCATCGTTTTAATATGGCGAACCGTAACAGAAGTCAGTGGCCAGCCAAGGGACCCAGCGTTAGCTCCTGGACCTCTGGGGTTTTTCTATCTAGACCCTCCCAAATTGCCCAGCCCTCACCGCCATAACCGTCGGCATCCATCTGGGGCTCAGATAGGCTTTAATCAGTGGCGTGGCCTATCTGGACCCCCAGCCACTTATTCCTGTCCCCGAACCGATGACCATTTTCAACATCGAGCAGGGTTCCAGCGGAGTGCAGGAATTTGTGGCTGTAGTTCTGGCCCTAGCCGCTGAGAGTGGCTTGCAGGGACCGGACCTGATCGACCCATTCAGGAATGGGCTTGATGAGCAGGTGGATTTCGAGCTGTGTTTTCTCCCTCCTGCCTCTTCCTTTGACCACCTGCTCGAGCTGGCACTAGTGGCGGAAGCCCGTCTCGAGCAGCGTGAAAGGAAGAGGAGGGATCTCAGTAACAGCTCGAGTCCACCCGGTCCCTTGCCAGGGCATATAGCGCCACCTAGCCCCGTTTCCAAGCACGCTGCGCTTTTAAGCGTAAAAAGCGAGTGTACAGCGCCCTCCAGCTCGGAACTTGGGCTCGTCGCACACTTAAGCTCCGCTCCTGGGCAGTCAGACCCTGTGCCTGAGCGTATGGCGCCCCCTAGCCCTGTACCTGGGCCCGCCGCGCACTCAAGCCCCATGTTTGAGCATGCAAGCTCCACGGAGAGGCATTTAGCGCCGCCCTGTTACTGGGCTCACCGCGCACTCACGCTAAGCACCAGGGCAGTCAGATATTTTTATATTTTTGTTTGATACGGTTCGTCATCGTTTTAATATGGCGAACCGTAACACAATCATCATGTCTTTCAGCACACAATTCTCTACAATGTCATTACATTCCGTAGAACTTTGATTTCCTTTCACAGAAATACAGAAGCCCAGCCTAATCACAGACGTTGAATCTGTTCATCTGGACATAAGGTTTTGTTGGAGAAACATTTCGTCACTCATCTAAATGACTTCTTCAGTCTCAGCTAGTTGGAAAACTTCCCCAATCTTATATACAGCACATTTGCATAACGACTGGTACCAGCACCATTCATAACAATGGGACCGGTGATCAGTTTAATATGCAGATTGACAATGGCCACGTGTGCCATTCACACAGGACTGGGGAAGGGCTGCAATGGTGGCCTTGTAAGATGGTGAGAGGTGTACTCTTAGGCCCCCTCCTTGGTTCAGGGATGAACGTTCCCTTTTTACAAAAAATGGCTTCTTTCACTTCGCGTTCAAACCATCGTTCCTCCCTATCAAGGATCTGCACGTCTTCATCCTTGAAAGAGTGGCCACTGGCCTGTAGGTGGGTGTAAACCGCAGAGTCCTGACCTGATGAGGTAGGTCTTCTATGCCATCCGTTTCACCAGTGGCTGTTTGGTTTCCCCGATGTACAATTCCTGGCAATCCTCCCAGCACTTAACAGCATACACTACATCACTCTGTTTGTGCTGGGGGACCCGATCCTTGGGATGGACCAGTTTCTGACACTGCGTCTCAGTGGCTTTCAAACTGGTCAAAATGATCATGAGAACAGGGAGCAAAAATCCCAGAACTACACGGAGGGACCTGATGAATGACCTGCAGAGAGCTGGGACCAAAGTAACAAAGCTACCATCAGTAACACTACGTCGAGAGGAACGCAGATCCTGCAGTGCCAGGCGTGTCCCCCTGCTTAAGCCAGTACATGTCCAGGCCCATCTGAAGTTTGCCAGAGAGCATATGGATGATCCAGAAGAGGATTGGGAAAATATCATGTGGTCAGATGAAACCAAAATAGAACTTTTTTGGTAAAAACTCAACTCGCCGTGTTTGGAGGAAGAAGAATGCTGAGTTGCGCCATACCTACTGTGAAGCATGGGGGTGAAATCATCATGCTTTGGGACTGTTTTTCTGCAAAGGGGAAAGGACGACTGATCCGTGTTAAGGGAAGAATGAACGGGGCGACGTATCGTAGGATTTTAAGCCAAAATCTCCTCCTATCAGTGAGAGCATTGAAGATGGAACGTGACTGGGTCTTCCAGCATGACAATGATTCCAAACACATTGCTCGGGCAACGCAGGGGTGGCTCCATAAAAAGCATTTCAAGGTCCTGGAGTGGCCTAGCCAGTCTCCAGACCTCAACCCCATAGACAATTTGTGGATGTAGTTGAAAGTCCGTGTTGCCCCAAAACATCACTGCTCTAGAGGAGATCTGCATGTTGAGGCCCTGTGCAAAAAGTAGACCAAAATGAGAAAGTGAAAACAGAATTTAATTTTTTAATTTATTAATATGAAAAAACTAAAATATTTCACAGGGACATACTGTAAGTATTCAAACCCTTTGAATCATCTTTCAGATGTTTCTACACCTTCACTGGAATCCACCTGTGGTAAATTCAGTTGACTGGACATTATTTGGAAAGACACACACCTGTCTATATAAGGTCTCACAGCTAACAATGCATATCAGAGTGAAAAACCAAGCCATGAAGACCAAACTTCTTCCAGTAGAGGTCAGAGACAGGATTGTTTGGAGGCACAGATTTGGAGAAGGCTACAAAAACATTTCAGCTGCACTGAAAGTTTCCAACAGCACAGTGTCCTCCATAATTCTTAAATGGAAGAAATTTGGAACAACCAGGACACTGACATACCCAGTAAGACTGGAGGCTGAAATCACTGCAAAATGTGATTCAACTAAATACTGAATACTTATGTCAATGCAATATTTCAGTTTTTCTTTTTCAGTAAAGGACATTTTTCAGCAAAAATGTCTAAAATGTTGTTCATTATTATATTAATGCAATATAATCACCTCAATGTGTCTGTGTTAATTACTGTTAAAACAAGGTATGATATTTGTTTAAGTCATAATGAAGACATACAGCCAACAAATTTGTTCTAAATGTCATGTGTCCAAGTTAATAAGTTGAGTTTGGAGACTTGGTGCCCTGCCATCTAAAAAGCTATAGTAAGTGTAAGGCTATTTTTACCCCTAGCAGTTGTTTATCAAATGCCCCTCTTGCCCTTTGGAACTGAGTTACAAGAGCAATTGTACCTGTTGTAAAATAGCCATTGATGTAGAAAGTGATGTTAAACAATTTAAATAAACCAACACAACTGCAGTTTCATGCAATCAATCAATCAAGTGACCAAATAAAAAAAGAACACTGCTTCTTCACCAGGCTAAAAGCGGTGTTCTGTAGGCAACCCTGCTAGTCTGCATTGATACTAAAGGTGCAGAACAGTTCGGTAATCTCTCTGCTGGACCTACTTTAAAGGTAGGGAATGAAATATGAAAATATACCAAAATGTGCTACACAAATCAGAAATAACAATGTGACACTTCCAACCCTCTATCCCAAGAAGAATCGGGACACCAAAACGGAGGGGCAAATGGGTGAAATGGGATTGGGCCTACTCTTGTTCACCTAACTCTGGTTATGGATATTTCTATCCTGTCCTGATTCATCATTTGACAATTTTAAAAAATAGCATACTGTTTGCACTTTTATACTTACCTAGGGAAGTGTTGTACATCATGTTGTGTGGTATTTCTCTTCCTCCAGCACTAGCTAGAATCATTCTTGTTAGCTTACGTATTTGGCTAACTAACTGACAAGGCTTATCGGTCACTACCAGACTTATTAATCAAACTATGACTATGTGTTGTTGTGCAAACTTCTAACACAAATCATGTCAGTCCTTACATCTCTTAAAGCACTGACATGAATTCATAAATAATGTATATTGTTTATCAAATCATTTACACATTACAGTGGAAGTTTTATGCCTCATACCCTGGGACACAGAGAGGGGATTCCTCACAGCTCAAACTAGAAAATCTTTTCATTCTGCCAAGTGAAAGGTAGAGTTTTTGACCTATTCTGGTGGCTACAACATTTTTTCCAGAGTAAGGGTTGAGTTTCTTGTTCCTGTGTGTAATAAATACCACCATTTATTATTATTACACATATAATCATCATAATAACCATATGTGCACTGTACAGTATATTGTCTGTTTGATGTTTGAATAGCTTTTAATATCATTAAGTGATTACTCCTTGTGTAACTCAACGCAATTGCATTTTAAAGAATGGCCTAATATTTAGGCATGCATTATTTTGCAGAACTATTTTCACAATGTTTTCACCTCACTCCCCCCTACACCCCAGCCCACCTGCTCTAGAGACTCACTGTATGTTGTATCATTAAGGTTTAGCTTCACGGCAACTTAGAAGCAAACACCTTGGAAACAGGTTCAGATCATTATTCCTCCTTAACCATACATTACAGCTGCCACTTATGCAATATGGAAACTAATGTTATTGTGGTACCTGCTAGTTATAGTGATATTCATTATTAATATTAGACATAACAATATGTACATTATAATTTGGTTTCATAAACAGTTTTTTTTTCTTTTTCTTTGCCAGGATTTTTCACAATACTGCAATAAATGGGAATTCAGTGTAGATGGAGCCACACCTCTTTTCAAGAGCAGCTGCTCTCAGTGGAGTTGGGTTGTAGTTTCACCCAGTACTGCTGGAAGTACAGTGCCATAAGAAGTACAGTGAGACACACATTGTAACAATCATGGTTATGGCTGTAACTCTGCAAACCTGCTGCTCTAGGACATCAGTGCATGGTCTTGTGAGAATAATCTGGAGGTCCAGCCACAGCTCGGTACTCAGATCAAATTACGACGTGGTTATCATCGGTGGAGGTAGGCTCCTCATTTCCACTCAGAAATACTTCAGGCAGTGCACTGTGGGCTGTTGCAGTATGTCTGTTATGTAAACCTGCACATTCCTCTATTTTGCAAAATGGTACATTGCATAACTAATTGATTGTATGCATGTGTGCAGTTTAAAAGTTTTAGTCTGTTGGTCTAAGGATTAGGCAGATTACTCTGCAAGTAAAACTGTCCAGGAAAACTTTGAACTCAGATCTCCTGCAGATAAGCATAATCAAGTAATATTAAGTAATGAGTAAACGTGTCTTTTAATGTTTTTTTTAACATCCATTATATCATCTTTACTTAGGACACAATGGACTGATTGCAGTAAGTAGATGTCAAACAAGTATAAAAACTATATTTTGTGAGTATTTGTAAGGACGTAATTCCCGTTTTGCCTGGTCTTCGAATTTTTGTACAGTCAGCCTATCTGCAGAAGGGGGGCCTCAAAACAGCAGTTCTAGAGCGCAGGCATGTGCTTGGTGGAGCAGCTGTGTCTGAAGAGATCATTCCAGGTGGGAGCCTAATACACAAAGTTTCAAAGCCTATTAGAAAACCTGGCCCTTCACGATTGTTGCTTCCCTTATAGAAATTAGATATGTAACCCCAGACTGCAGCAAAAAATCAAGTGACCAAGATTTCTGTGGATCAGTTTCAGTGTGAATCCAAATTAGAATAAAAAAGATATGGTGTGATCTGACAACAAGGCAAGGTCAACGGTGCCAGATAAGCCAGGGCCCTAAAACTTCCAACCTTGTGGATTTTTCTTCTGCAACAGTGTCAAGTCAATCAGATTTATTTATATAGCACTTTTCACAATGGAGCATTGTCTCAAAGATACTTTACAATTTTAGATTATCTTCTAATATCTACGGCCAATCCCAAATTGAGCAAGCCTAGGGTGACAGTAGCAAGGAAAAACTCCCTAAGTGTTATGAGGAAGAAACCTTAGGAGGACCCAGACACAAAAAGGGACCCAACCTCCATGGAGGACATAGATGACAAATGTAAGAATGAAACTAATTAATCTAAACAAAAAAGTCTTATAGTGAAATAAAATAGTCAAATAAAAGAATGTAAAATATGCATATCGGCATTATGCAGTCCGATACACAGAGTCACTCTAGGATCTTGAGTCTAAGCAGTAAAGTCCTAAACAGCACTTCATCCCCAGCCAACTGGATGTCCTATCCACATGGGTCAGTATTCCTGCAGAACAGTTTAAACACCTTGTGGAATTTACAGTGGGACAAAAAAGTATTTAGTCAGCCACTGATTGTGCAAGTTCTCCTACTTCGAAAGATGAGAGAGGTCTGTAGTCATAGGTACACTTCAACTATGAGAGACAAAATGAAAAAAAAATCCAGCTAATCACATTGTAGGATTTTTAAAGAATTTAACTGTAAATCATGGTGGAAAATAAGTATTTGGTCACCCACAAACAAGCAAGACATCTGGCTCTCACAGACCTGTAACTTCTTCTTTAAGAAGCTCTTCTGTCCTAAACTCGTTACCTGCATTAATGGCACCTGTTTGATCTCATCCCGTGGGGTCGAAATGATCATGAGAACGATGAGCAAAACTCCCAGAACTACACGGAGGGACATGATGAATGACCTGCAGAGAGCTGGGACCAAAGTAACAGGCTACCAAAGTAAAAGGCTACCATCAGTAACACACTACACCGAGAGGGACTCAGATCCTGCAGTGCCAGGCATGACCCCCTGCTTAAGCCAGTACATGTCCAGGCCCGTCTGAAGTTTGCCAGAGAGCATGTGGATGATCCAGAAGAGGATTGGGAGAATATCATGTGGTCAGATGAAACCAAAATAGAACTTTTTGGTAAAAACTCAACTCGCTGTGTTTGGAGAGACACTAATAAAGTGTCCATTCAGTCAGAGGTCATTGTTTCTGTTGCTCCTCAGCTCAGCATCTAACAGTATCTACAAAAACCTTGGTAATTTGTCTTCATGTGCCAAGTGTTCTGTGAGAAATCTTTGTGTTGTCTTTGACTGGGACCTCGGATTGATACACAAATCAACTCTGTGGTAAGTAGTGGTTATTCCAGCTGAGAAACATTGCAAAGCTTAAGACTTTGCTCTGTTTTTCTGACCTGGAGAAAGTAATTAATGCTTTCCTAATGCATTAAAATTAAAGCATTTCTTCTATAATATACTACTGTAATTTGTTATACACTGGGATACACACCAGTCTGTATTTCAATGTTTGCAATTAGTCCAGAATGCTGCAGCCAGGTTATTGACTAGCACCAAGAAAAGAGACCATATAACACCAGTCCTTGTGTCACTTCAGTGGCTATCAGTCCAGAATAGGATAGTTTAACGGCTGGGCGATATGGTGAAATTATTATTTCATGAAAATTAAAGACATTTTTACTCTACACAATATTTATCACTATACATGTGATCAACAACAAAATGTGTCAGTAGTGACAGTTTCTTAAAAACAACCTTTCAAGTATTATCCCATATTGAGTAAAGTGCTTTTTATTCAAAATGTGCTGCCCTTCATCTAGTTAAACAGGACTAATTACACTTTATAATGAAAAATGCAGTGCTGATGATATCCTCAATATGCTCAGAAAAGCATATCATCTATCATGATAACAAAATTTATAACAGTATGATAAATATTGTCATATTGCCCACCCATAGTTTAAAGTGTTTTCATTTTTTTAAAGCACTAAATGGTCTAACCCCCTCTTACACATTGTCAGTTTGCTCACACCATCAGTCACACAGCGATCAGCCACACTGAAATCATCCTTATAGAATTTGCTGACTGTTCCTAGAGATCTTATGAAACTTAAAGGTGATTGCGAGTTTGCTATGGAAGAGACTTCAGTATTCGCCAAGCCCCTTTTATCTCAGCTTTTAAATCAAAAACCTATGTATACAATCTTGCCTTTGAATAGTAAGAAACAATAAGAGGTAATATGAGGTTTTTAGTGTCTTGTGTTTTATTTCATGTTGCTCATCTTATCAGTTGATTTGTGTTTTATCTTTTCTTATCAGTGTGCTTTCAAATCGTTGACTCATCTCTGCGGATTCTATGTACAGCACTTTGGTCAATGCAAGTTGTTTAAAGAGTGATTTATGAATACATTTTACTTACAGTGTATGTTGCATGGTTTAGCAGTAGAGTAAAGAGAGACACACTGTGATACAAGGCAGACATCTAAATTACTACAATTTTGTAATGATTCTATTGGTAATGATAGGTTAATAAAATATAATTTCAGATATTCTCAGAAAATATATTGTAACTGAAAATGTTCAGACATACCGGTAGTTAAATATCTGCATGAAAGTGTGACTGTTCATTTCCATTAATATGTTTCATTATACATTTCCTTAATATTTTCCTAATATTTTTCTAGGCTTCCATTTTTCCCGAGCCTCCTATCTCCTCAGTTTACTGCGTCCTCACATTTATCAGGATCTAGAGCTCAAGGTATAGTATTCAGTAATAATCTCAAATATATACAGGTATGCGCCATTTAACACCCATCCAATTAACGTCTGATCACTTTAATGGCCGAGTTCTTCAGAATTATAATAGGAAATAAACATCTGTCTGATATACTGCTTATTGACATCTAAATGTCCGAAAACTAGTACGAGTGAACCCTTGGGACACCTGTTGACAAAAAAGAGAACTGCAGTCTTGATAAATACAAAACATGGTAGCCTTCCACTTGTTTTCATTTTTGGTAAGTGTTTCAAATTTTATAAAAGATCCAAAGATAAGAATTGCTGTATTGTACAGTTGTAACGGCGCGAGGTGGATAGGAAGCAGGAGACGAACGCAGGTATTCAATTAAGGAAGCTTTATTGGAGACAGGACGAACCAAGGGAGACACAGCGAACGGAAATAGGCAATAACGGAAAACGGGTGCAAAAGGCAGAAAGCCGGAGCTGAACTAAATGGGCAATACCTGAACGGGGAGGCGCGACGGAACGCGGCGATGAGCGGAACTGCGCGTAGAGACGCGACCATGAACTGAGCGGCGCGGAGGAATGCGGGAACGAGCGGTGCAGCGTGACGAGAAGCGCCAGGCACAGAATACATTTGATGAACCGCGAGGTGAGGTCTCTCGGGTTATGCCCTTTATAGGTCGTCCCACGCTGAACCGCAATCACGATGATCGCCGTGGGACTTCCTGATAGGTCCATATGCCCGGTGCGACGCTGCCGCGGCGGCGTGACAGAGCCCCCCCCCAAGGAGTCCCCGGGTCGGAGCAGGACCTCCCAGAAAGCCCCCCCGATAGTCAGGTGCCATCTCATGTGGCCTCCTTGCCGGGCGGACCCCAGGAGGGACCGCCATGGTCGGCGGCTGGCGCACGAGGCACTTGAACGAGGCGACGCTCGAGAGTGGCGGCGACGAGGCGACTCCGGGAGCCCGGAGGCGACGAGGCGATGCCCGGAAACAGAGGCGAGGCGGCGATGCGACGCAGAGCGACGACTTGAGGTTGCCGTAGGGCTGAGTCGCCGACCGGAGGCAGGAAAGCGGGGTCGTGGCGAGCCTGCCGGAGAGCGGGGTCCGTGACGCGTGAAGCTGCAGAGCTATCGACGACGACGTGAGGCTGCCGAGCTTGAGTCGACGACGACGTGAGGCTGCAGAGCTGAGTCGACGACGACTGAGGCTGAGAGCGAGTCGACGAGGCGATGCTTGAAGAGCTTGAAGTCCCGACGAGGCGATGCTTGAGAGCATATCCGACAGGCGATGCTTGAGAGCATAGTCGACAGCGATGCTTTAGAGCAGAGTCGACGAGGCGATGCTTGAGATCAGATTCGGACGAGGCGATGCTTGAGAGCAGAGTCGACGAGGCGATGCTTGAGAGCAGGTTCGACGAGGCGATGCTTGAGAGCAGATCGACGAGGCGATGCTTGAGGCAGAGTCCGACGAGGCTATGCTTGAGAGCAGAGTCCGACGAGGCGATGCTTGAGAATCAGAGTCCGACTAGGCGATGCTTGAGAGCAGAGTGACAGGCGATGCTTTGAAGCAGAGTCGACGAGGGCGGTGCTTGACAGCAGAGGCGAGGCGGCGGTGCTTTACAGCAGAGGCGAGGGCGGTGCTTGACACATAGCGAGGGCGGGGTGCTTGACAGCCGAGGCGAGGCGGCGGTGCTTGACAGCAGAGGCGAGTCGCGGTGCTTGAACAGCAGAGGCGAGGCGGCGGTGCTTGACAGCAAGGCCCGAGGCGGCGGTGCTTGCAGCAGAGGCGATGCCGGCGTGCTTGACATCAGAGGCGAGGCGGCGGTGCTTGAACAGCAGAGTCGTGGCTAGCGTGCTTGAGAGCAGAGTCGTGGTCACGCGATGCCTTGAAGCAGAGTCGTGGTCGACGCATCTTGATAGCAGAGTCGTGGTCGACGCGATGCTTAGAGCAGAGTCGGGTCGACGCCGATGCTTAAGCAGAGAGTCCCTGGTCGACGCGATGCTTGAGAGCAGAGTCCGTGTCGACGCGATGCTTGAGAGCAGAGTCGTGGTTCGACCGATGCTTGAGAGCAGTCGTGGTCCGACGCGATGCTTGAGGCAGAGTCGTGGTCGACGCGATGCTTTGAGAGCAGGGAGTCGTGGTCGACGCGATCTTGAGAGCAGAGTCGTGGTCGACGCGCGATGCTTTGAGAGCAGAGTCCGTGAGTCACGCTATGCTTGAGACAGAGTCGTGGACGACTCTATCTTGATAGCAAGTCGGGTACGACGCGATGCTTAGAGCAGAGTCGTGGTACGACGCGATCTGAGAGCAGAGTCGTGGACGACGCATGCTTGAGAGCAGAGTCCGTGGACGACGCGATGCTTGAGAGCAGAGTCGTGGTCGCGTGATGCTTGAGAGCGAGTCGACGACGACGTGGTTCTTGAAGAGCAGCGTCGTGGATGACGTGATGCTTGAGAGCAGAGTCGTGACGAGCTGCTGGAGATCCCCAGAGGAGACAGTCTCTGGAAGGGATCTCTGTCGAGGGATGCGGCCGTCAGGGAAGGCCTCCGTCGACCTGGGATGCATCCTCTGGGTGTGCAGTACGCCCTGGGGGCAGCCACCGAACTGCAGACTCCCTAGGGGCAAGCCATCCGGAACTGCAGACCCCCTGGAGGCAGCCGCTGGAACACAAGCCCCCTGGAGGCAGCCGCTGGAACTCACCGACCTGGACACAGACACTGGCACTCTGTTCGGACGCGGGAGCGGGCCACGACTGGGGGTGACTCGACTTGTCCGTTTAAGCCAAAGCCCGTGGTGCAGAGCGGGCACGACCGGGGGTGCGTGAAACCAGAGCGACTATGATATAAGTAATCGGTAAGCTAAAGGTTCTGATGTAGATTAGAGCGATTGAGTGGATTACTATCTAGCACTAGAGAGTCCAGACATCATGTGTGTTCGGGAATGCCTTTAAGATCGGACGGTCCACTGGTGGCAAGCTGGGTCCAGCACATGAACCAACCAGAGTCGAGCAGATAGGGTGAATGGGTTCAAAAAAACACCGGAACCCGCGTCCCCGTGGTGACCCGTGGAGAGCCAAAGCGGTATCCAGCTCCTCATGAAACGCTCTACGGTGCCAGTCTTAAAGGACGGACCACGTCGTGTGGCCCAAGGTTTAGAGCCTCACCGGTGAGGTTGTCAGAAAACAAAACGTACCCTGTCATAATCGTTCTCTGTGGGGTATAAACTGAAATAACGACGGCAATTGTTAATGAACGTGGGAATGAGCGGGGGTCCGCCGTTGACGGCTGGTGAGGAAAGAGATGTCCGGGAATCCCTGCCGTCCTCCATTTCTAGGCGTTCATACTGTAACGGCCGAGGTGGATAGGAAGCAGAGAACGAACGCAGGTATTCAATTAAGGAGCTTTATTGGAGACAGGACGAACCAAGGGAGACCACTCGAACGGAAATAGGCAATAACGATAAAACGGGTGCAAAATGCAGAAAAGCCGGAGCTGAACTAAATGGCCATACCTAACGGGAGGCCGCGACGGAACGCGGCGATGAGCGGAACTGCGCGTAGAGACGCGACCATGAACTGAGCGGCGCGGAGGAATGCGGGAACGAGCGGTGCAGCGTGACGAGAAGCGCCAGGCACAGAATACATTTGATGAACCGCGAGGTGAGTCTCTCGCGGTTATGCCTTTATAGGTCGTCCCACGGCTGAACGCAATCACGATGATCGCCGTGGGACTTCCTGATAGGTCCATATGCCGGTGCGCGCTGCCGCGGCGCGTGACAACAGTACTGTACTGTAGTAAATGTTTTCATATTGTATTTTAATTAATAATATTGTTTAAAATAAAACACTATGTGCCAAGTATCTAAACTGCTGTATACCACTATGGTAACGTCCGGTCAACGTCCGGTCCATTTCACTCATTGTCCTGTTTCACAGAATGCATTGGTTATTGGCAAATGCAAGCCAGCCTTATTCAGTCTTCTGACAAGCACAGAATGTGATCCATGTGACCTGTCTGACTAGTTGACCTGTCTGAACATGTAGGCTATTAGAATAAAGAGAGACATAATATTTTTTGTCAGAAAATGAAATTAAGGTAAGCCTTTTTGATTTAAGTGATTTTGAAAGCCCTTTTAAGAGATCCACAGTAAAGATATGGGGCAAGTGGCTGCAAGTTACTTTCTCAAAGGGGATGGAATAGTTAGGTTTAGGGATGTTGCCTTGGTAATAATGTAAATACTTACTGAGTAATGCATTTGTCATAGTCTATGCAACTCAACTAGATAGATAATTGTACTGTTGAAATATGTTGTTATCCTTTAACTCTGCAGAAACATGGCATGAAGGTGTACATGAGGGATCCCCATGCCTTCACTCCTATGCTGGAGGAAGGGGTCAAAGGGCACCCCCCTCGATCTCTTTTGCTAGGAAATGATCTGGCAAAAAATCAGCAAGAGATTGGGAAATTCTCACTCAAGGATGCCAAGGTGAGAATTAAATATCTGTTATCATTCATGAATTTTGAATGACCATGTGGTCTTGTGCTTATATTTACACCCACATATACAGTATCATTATATATAACAGGCTACACAATAGAATGATTGTATTTTTACTTGCATTTACTAGTGTACTTTAGGAAAATGCCATCAGCCATATTGACTCTGACAAATCCAGACATGTGGCCTGTCTGATTTGTTG